>JAGDQP010006522.1:42405-71834 GCA_022664845.1 Lepisma saccharinum | reverse complement strand
GATTTCTGCTCTCCAGTCAGCGCCATTTTCGTTAACTGCTTCCAGCGCCGCGTAGCGGTAGACAATGCAACCACGCGGGACATAAACTAAACTCAACTAAACTTTGAACTTTTGCCTTTCCTTGCGCGTAGCTCACATCAAGATATGTTCATTATATTTCACAAAATAAATTTATGAAATCGGGTCCATCATTTTGACTTACCCTGTACACGCAGCTGGCTTGAGATTCCAGTCGGGAGCAGAGTAAATAGCCTTTGCAGCAAGCGGCCAAAGTTGACTACGTTGAAATTTTCTCGCACAAACTCGCTGGTATTCAAAGTCATCAGTTCTCATTCATCAAAATGCATGTAAATAAATGTTTTCCAGTTACTTTTAGGGTTTCTCAGTTAGTTCAACCTATCAAATGCTTTCTCCAAAATAGTAAATACATTTTCTTACTGTTCTGTACGTATACGTTTCCTCTTTTATCTCACTGACTTTTAGTGGATTCTAAATTGTTTTGGCAATCATTTTTTCTCACTTTATCCGTCGGTCTGTAATACACCTTCAGCTATGGAGGCCAGAGACGCTTCAGCTTTATAGTGCCGCTTTTAAATCTGACAAGGCTACAAACTTCCTTAATGACAATTTTCTATTATATGCATTCAACATCTAACGTATACTAGCATCTAACAAGAGCAGATAGAGAAACTGTCTTCAAAATTTAAGTTTAATGGCATCGATTTATTTTGCAACTTATAATGTGGTAAATCAGTTTGTTGTTCTTGTCCTTTCACCTAGTTCTTTAGTATTTTTTCACTATATGCACTCAGCCTCTAATGCGTCTTTACGATAGCATAAAGAGATAAATGGACCTCAGATGTCAGTTCAACGACCTCGATTTACTGGGTTGTTTTCAATCTTTTGACAACACAGCCTTTTCTTCACGCATTTTTACATTATCTGCACTTCTGTGAAATCGTACATATTAACGATAGACGCTTCATTCACGACATTTTCTTACTATAACCATATTACATACAAGCTTATCACAAGCTTGACTTTCGCTTGAGTAGTTAAGCTTGATCAAGTTTGCAATTGACATGATATTACAAGTTTGATTCAAATCGGGCGAAGATAATTATCTTGATATGTGTGGCCGTTAGTGTTGCTACTGTAGAAAAGAACATGCTGCACCGTTTTGTTCTTGCTTCAAGCAAAAGTCTGGAGTGTGAAGATGGTTTTGTGTTAAGAGGGCTCCTCACTCCACCCCCACCACGATTTTTAACATTTTTCAAAATATTTAAAAAACTAAGAGTACAATCAAAAATGTAAGTTCATAGCACACTAGAACTTACAAATTAATATGAAATACAATGGACAAGTGATCTCGAAATCTTGTCGATTGATGAGTGCTGAGACTTCAATTAAATAATGACGTCATAATCTTTGAAAACGTTTCACTCATCAGTGGACAAGATCTAAAGATCGCTGTCCATTGTATTTTATAGTAATTTGTCAGTTCTAGTGCGCTATGAACTTACATTTTTGATAGTGCTCTTAGTTTTTTAAATATTTTGAAAAATGTTAAAAATGTGGGGGAAACGGTTGGAGCGAGGAACCCTCTTAAAAAATGCAATATTATGGACATACAAGAAGCAAAAAGATAAAAAAAAGAAATCTGAGAAATCTTTGATTAGTGCTTCCTACATTACTGTGATCCATACGGATCATCTAAAAACAAGAAGTGAGGCGAAAGTTGTAGAGGAAAAACAACGAAATAACTTATTTTCATATTGAGTTGTTTTCAATTTTGGCAATATAATGAGTTAAACCAAATTTGTGTTTTACTGAAATTACAGGTTGTTTACGGCATTACTATTTTGAATATTAATATTTACTTCAGTTACACATCATAATGGGAATATCGTCTAGATATTGAACTCAAGCTTTTTATATTAAGCTTAGTTTAATCTTGTAATGAGCTTCTTTCACGCTTGTTCTGACAAGCTTATCAGGTATCAACTATAGTAAGCACGATGAAAACTTGATGTAAGCTCGCAGGCTGGTCAGCATAAACTTGATGCAAGTTTTTACACTCCACATGGCAAGCTTGCAATAAGTTTGAACCAAACTCACTCTGCTATTGGGGTATATTCTCATCGGATCCGCTCTAAGTTTACAATTTAAACATAATTATTTCTACGTTGCTCTTGATAAACGAATGACATTCCTTATTTCCTTTTCTGTTTGAAATCTCAAACAGTGAAACACAAAATACACCTTATTGATTCAGAGTTTTTATTACTGATTGTCTCGTCAAAGGAAACATTTAGCCTGAGGTTTTTACTTACTTATTGAAACGGCGTTATGTCCTTTTCAATACCAAAAAAGTATTAACATCCTCCTTCCTGGTACTATAATCAATGAATGGACATAAAACTTCTCCCTAATCCGTTATTATCCTCATAAACTTCTAGATTAAACGAGCTGTTAAACTGGTGTGTGCTCAGCACAGTACATTGAGTCGAGGTTTTAGGGGGAAAAAGTTAGGCGGGTCAACCCACGCTACACATGTGAAATATTGACTGAAATAAAGTTATTTTTAGACATCTTTTCCTCTATCTTTGTTTTGTATATATAAAAAAAAGTAAGTCAATGCCATAACTCTAAACAAAATGCTGACATAAACTTTAATGTACTGATAGAAATTTGTATGTATGTAATCCTTGTTTACGTAAAAAAAAAGGATGGTAATCAAAAGTTTATATAGTTAGGAAGACGTGAAAACATGTTTATACTTGTTCCTTTTTTTACGTACGTTGTATGAATACATGGAGTATATTCATGGTATCCATAATAAAAGATTATAGAAAAGGAAAAAAAGAAAGAAAGAAGAGAAACCGTGTGAGTTAAGAGAGGTTCAGTGAGGTATTTAACACGGCAACTAAAAGATAACATTTTACGTACTTTTTTTTTTTTTGTTTGGCTTTTATTTCTCCTTTCCGTAATGGTATCAAATAACGTAATATATCCCGTAAGGTTCCTCATACCACTCTTTAAATTGTCAGAAGATCAATATCCTTTGTAAGCAATTTGTTTCTGTCACTTTTGGAACAGAGATTCCAGTTGGTGGAACACACTAAGCTTACTGTGTCATATGATAAACGAGAAGTTATTTGTCATTGTTACCAGGTCCAAGAATCATTCAATGTATCACAAAGATGAACACCAGCGCCATCGTTTTTCATTTCTGGTACATAAACTATGCAAAATGATTACCTTTTATCGCCTGGATACACTCTTTAAACATGTCATAGTCAATGAATCACAATGGTTGACATGTTACCAGTCATTGTATCAAAGAATTGTCTCGTCATTTGTGTGGACATGTTCTTAATGGACGGAGTGTTCATTTGGTTACTAAGCTAAAGGTTTGTCAGAGGCTCAGCGTTATAAAACACTTAAGGGGTTCTCAGAGTTGTAAGCTTAATAATGAATCTTATTATTACGAAGTTCAAGATAAACAATGTCAGGTAGACTTCTAGTTATAAATAAAGGATTGGTGCAGAGTAAAGGACTTTACCCTATTTGTTTCCCTTTGCACTGGCTCCTTTGATTTACAAACTATCTCTAAGATTAAAGAGTGAAAAGTATGTGACTGGACCGGGGATCGCACCCAGGACCTTTTTGTTACTATCCCAATGTGCTACCACTGCGGACGGTAACCCAAAGGTTCCAGGTTCGATCCCCGGTCAAGTAACATATTTTTCACTCTTTAATATTAATTGTATCTGTACCTACAGAGGCTTGATGTACAGAAAAATCGGACTTTGCCTCCATTTCAACTTTGGAAAGTAATTTTCGTAGTTAAAAAGTGTTGTCGTTGGATGATCTAACATATTTAAAAAAAAAATCAAAAGGTTCAATAATTACGGAAATTTTAATATTGCTCTGGAATCTCGTTGAAATAAACCCTTTTATTTTGGGGGTAATTTTAAAACTGAAACAAATGTTACTATTATCCCAGAAGTATTACACAACCAAGATATGAATAGACCAATAAGTACGGGCGTTAGTGTTCGGTTTCACGTTGGAACAAAAGTCTTTTCAAGGACATACGAAGTGTTACTAAAAGTGCATTCGGAAAGTAAACTCTGAAACGTAATCTTTTAAGATTTTAAAACTTGCATTGATGTAAAACTGCTATTGCCTCATTCCTGAAGCTGACTGCTTCCTACAAGCAATTGTGGAAGAAGACGAAATGTCATTTAGGGGTTTAACAGCATGCGTTAACGACAGAGAATCACTGGGGCGGAAAGCAAAGGTGTTTGTTCAAGCTTAAAGATCGTTGTATTTGAGAATGACACTATAGAAGAAAATTTGCTCTCTCGTGTGTTTTATTATCGTAAGCGTTTGTTCTGATTATTCTGTTCACTATTGTCATTGAACTGTTCAGTAACTATTTCCTGCGTTTATTTTCCTGTGAGTGTGTAAGTGAAAAGACACTTTGTTTTCTTGACGGAATTGGGGAGGGGAGAAGATGAGGAAAGGTAGTCGACCAGGGTCTCTTACCAAGGTAAGATTCCGGCATTCGCTTGGTGTGGCTAAGAACAAAACCTAGACAAGAATATCAGAATGGTTGTTCGCGGGAGTCTCACCCGCGCACTTCCCCATTACCACTTCGAAGCCCTGGACACTACCGTCTGAACCATGAGAGCTGAGTATAAAGTCTTGTTAGCGTATGTCAACGTAGAAACTAGAAAACTGTCTAAAGAGATGCAACAGGTGGAAAGAGGGAGTTTTTTGGGGAGTGGCAAGGATATAAGTATTTTTTATTAACAGTTTTTTTATTATTTCTTGATCCAGTCACCTGCTCTTTTCTTCGTATAGTGATTTACAACGACAATAAATATAACTTCTTAATAATCAATATATTGCAATTGTAACTTACTTTTTAATATCTTGCTGCTAAAGTTAATGCAAAACAGCCAGTAGTAACAATATTTTCTGGATGGCAACACTTCAGACGAGAAGAGAAGAGTAAAAACGGTAAATCTATCCCTTGTGCGATAAGCAGGCGCCGTGAACGGTGCATGGGGGATGTGGAGGTAGCGCTCCACATTTTCTTGGTCTACGGTACGAAGGTGGGGTGGTCAGTTCCTTTACCTTCTCAAGGCGCCCAGGAATACCAATTGGTACTCAATTTGATAGGTGGCTGAGTACACCTCAGAGCGACAGGCATGGGAACACAGTGAAAAGTCTCCAGTGTCCTGGCCGGGATTTGAACCCGGGCCGCCCGATTCGTAGTCAAACGCGCTACCGTTTTTTTAAAATATTTATTGCTGCAAAAACAGTATACAGTGCTTTAAGCTTGAAACAAAGTGTATTTTATGACATATCTTCTGTTATTGAAGTGTGCAAATTCAATTTCAAATATACATTCATTGAAAAGGAACTACAAATTGATATATTTTTCTACCACATAGAAAACTCTTGCATTTACAATATTACCTTATTTTCTTTGTTCAAATTGTAAGTGAAATTCGTAACCACTACTTTGGATTATACTACATTATATTTATAATTATGTTACAGCTCTTATGTAGTGTGCATATAATTTTACTCTTACATTTGCAGGTATTGAAAAGAACCTAGCCTGTATTTGATACACATATTCCTCTACGGTGATTTGTTGCCGTTCTATTAAGAGCATTTGTAGTGTTTGTGCTGTGTAAACCAAGTTAGAAATTTGCGACGAGATGGAGGAAAATATTTGAACTCTGGATATATAACAAAATTTGTATAATTTTTATGTTTATACATCTCTCTCGTAATACGTTCTATAATTTGGATATATTTGTTCCATATACTGTCTAAGTTCACACATTGAGTTAATCTATGGTACAGGGTGTCCATTTTTTTACACTGGTAACATGTTGCATCGCCATTTATTCCTTTTTCATACAGTATCGCTTGACAGTTGACTATATTATATATAGTTTGAAAATATGTATTATGTAACCTTGAATCTCTAATTAAATCTGTTAAATTTTTCCATACTATTTCCCATTGAATTTGGGGATACTGAGTTGCAAATTGAGATGTTTTATATTGTATTTGTTCCATTAGAAATTGGTACAGTTGTCGTACATTCATGTCTACAATATAAATTTGGTCAATTAGTGCATATGTGAGTATTAAAAATATATCTGATAAATAAGGAATCTTTTTGTACCAATGCTGTATGTTTATCGGTAAAGTAATGGATATTTCATCCATTAGTGACCGATATACGCATTTTGCCAGGGAGGGTCGCAAGGAACGTAGCATTGCTATGGTACGATGTAATCGTAACGCGTCGTCTTGCAACTTTATATGTTTTAAGTTCAGCCCACCTTGAGACGTGGGGAGATATAGGGTAGACCTGGCCACCTTCAGTACATGTCCTCGCCAGATAAAGTATCCTATGAATTTATTTAATTGCGCAAATGTTTTATTAGAGAGAGGAGAAAGTTGAAGCAAATATATCCATTTACTTACTATGAAGCAGTTTACAAATCGCACTCGAGATATTAAAAATTCAAAACAATTTTGGTACTTCGTTAATTCGTGTACAGTTGCTCCCAACAGTCTTCGTCCATTTACTTTTATTGTGTCCGTACAGTGTCTATAAAAGTCAATACCTAGTATTTTAACATGTTCTACAAGATTACCTAGTCCCTCATAATATTTCTCATGTTCTTGCTTCAGTACCATTATTTTGTTGTTTTTTTTCGTATTCATTTGTATACCTGAAAATTTTCCGTAGAATTCTACTACTTTGATTGTATTTATTACGTCCTGCCGTGAAGTAGCAACTAGACTAACGTCATCTATGTAAACTGCACTTTTAAAATTTATTTGCTGTAAGTGCAAACCTGAAATATTTGCTTCAATTTGTGCTATTAAGGGTGTCATACACAAACTAAATAAGATACCAGAAATAGGATTCCCTTGCTCAAGTCCATTTGTCATTGCGAAAGGTTTTAAATGTCTCCTATTTATATGTATTGACATTTTCCTAAGTCTTTGTAATAATGTCAATACATTTAGGAATTTGGTAGGGAAATTAAAGTGTCTTAAAGTTGCTCGTAAAAAGTTACTATTGATTCTATCAAATGCATTTTGCATATCAGCAATCATTATTGCATATGGACCTTTACAACTTTGTGCATATCGAATATATTCTCTTATTTGTAGAAGCATGGTAGTAGCATCCATTCTACCTGCAATTCCTCCCTGAGCATCTAACATAATTTCAGAAATAGTGTTAGTTATTCGCATTGCCAAAATTGTATACAAGATTTTTAAATCGCAATTCAGTAAAGAAATTAATCTATATTTATTGGCTTCACCATTGGTTTGATGTTTACTAACCAATACACCTCGCATATAACAAAATTTATCTTGACATCTTAAGTTATTCCATATCTCATTGAACACCGTTTTTAAAATTGGAAGCAATTCTTGTTTAAATGTGGTATACATTAACGGTGAGAGCCCGTCAGGACCTCCCGATGATGTTACTTTGAGACCTTCAATAGCACTTTTTATTTCTTGTTCTGTAATTTGAGCATCGAGGATGTTCCTTGATTGTTCGGAAATTTTGGGCAGACAAGTGTCAAAATTATATTTACTATCATTTATATGTGAGTTAAATAAACTCCAATAATTATTATAAACAGCTGAATATATTTGTTCCTCCTCGTATAAGTTACCAAGCGTATCCATATACGTATTAATGATTTTTTTCTCTCTATTTTTTCTTTCATTTTGAATATGCAAATTCTTTGGGGTTTCTAGAATCCCTATTTGAGGAAGACGACTTCGTACAACGGTGCCTATATATATTTGTTTGTGTAAATTACAAAGAATGTTTTTATTCGCTTTATACGAACTAGTACCTTTTCTCCTTTAGCTACTTGCGCATTATATTCATTTAAAATTTTATAATAATATTCTATCAAATTTTTTGTGTTTTGACTTTTTTCTTTAGCATAAGTTTTAAAAATATAACTAAATTTACGCTTCAACCTGTCCCACCACAATGTCGGATTATTCTTATACAGAGTTTTCTTGACTACTTGCATTAATTTTTGAATTGAATCTACAAACTCGGGTTCAGTAATAAGAGATGAATTTTGGTACCACACATAATCTCTTCGTAAGTGAGTATGTGTCCCATGTTCCATTACCATTAGTACTGCATTGTGATCGGATAAGGCCATAGGGTAAACATCAACTCCTTTTAATTCACCTTGTAAGATTTGAGGTATATATATATGGTCTATACGGGAACTTCCTGTACTATATATATAGGTTGGCATATATTCTTTAGGATGTAGGGTTTGACACGCATCAATTAAATCAAACATCTTCGTTAATCTAATTAATTCTAGACTAATGTTATCCGCATGACTAGAATCTTCCACGCGACGCGTAGCTTTGCATCCATGCATACTATCATGTGCAAAGGACTGAGTCTTTGAAGTTCTAAGGATATATCATCCCTGAAAAACGTTTCTCTTTCCTTCTTTAAATTATTCCCAGAGGGTAAATGAGCGCATAAAATTGCCAAATTATTTATTTTACCTGTGATCATTTTCCCAGAAGGATGCAAATATACATCGCGTAAGATTAAGTCACCTCTGACTGCAATAGCGATATATCTATTTCGTCTATATATTTGAGAACAGTGTACAGTATAATTATGTAAGTTTAATCCCTTCTCTGAAATCTCTTGGAAACAGGCGACGTAGACGTCATGGAAGTTTAAAGACTGTTGTAATATTTGTAGTTTGTGCGTTAACTGTATATTACAAAGGTTAAAAGTCTAGAACCTTTAAGATCATAACAATCAAAAGCACTAAATTTCGTTTGAGCCACGGGGACTCATGAGAAGAGTAGCAAATATATATCAAATATATCTGTGCTTGTTTAGTGTTTCGGCTTGGTCAAATATTTGACCCAACTTACAAAGTTTATTTCATGAACCTTATTTACACCATATGTGGTTTCTGATTGCATATGTGTGTGTACTCATTTCAAACTATTTTGAATAAGAAAGAATATAGTTAATACTAACCTCTGTTTTATATTAAAAAACGACAACGATGACTCAGTACACATATTAACAAAATGTAATAGTACTAAGAAGTTATGGGAAGTATATACGGACATAATTGCCAGTCAGGGGAGGACTGGTGAGGGCCCACCCGGAAAACCAAAGAGAGGGCTTACTCACTGGTAAGCAAAGGGTGTGATAGTTGATGTTGGCCCCAAAAAACACATCTCAAGGGTCTTTAATATCGTCCATGGTAGTGGGCCCCCAAAAAGAACTTGCAAGGGTCCCTTAGAGTACTGATCAGGTCTCAAAATACAAAGTATTAAGTAGTGCCTTAAAATAATATGAATGTATTAAAGCACTTACCATTAAACCTTACATGGCCACTTCTTGCGATTTGTGAGAGTCCTGTTTAAGTACTACCTTTATGTTGGTCATAACAAGTCTTGTATATCAAACTCGTTAATTTTGGAAGACCGTCAAGACCCTGACGCTAGCAATAGTAGCAGAAGTGGATTAAGTAGTCTTCTTTATTAGGTAATATTACATTTAAAAAAATATTGGTGTTTATTGTCACCCCAAAAGGTGTAATAGAACACTTCTACCTCTACACCAATTCCATTGGTGTATTGTATAGCTGTGTATTGTATTGTTCAAAATCTGGTTTGCGATCCGTAGGTCCCTGGGTAAGGTGAACCAATGGTGATTTACTGTTGCCTTACGTTAGAAGAAGATTGTAAATCTTCTAAGGATGCAATACAATTTTAAATGGACTCCGAACAATACGTGTTGCAGCTGGAAACTAAGGTACTTACTTGTAAGATACAAGTTTGTTATTGTTTGTTTTATTATTTAATGCCGTGAACACCCCAAGTAAGCACCTCGGTCCATTGTACCCATTGTTACTACACTTTTCTATGGCTGGTGACGTCAATTCAACTGAGACCTGTGTGTGCTCTAAATAAATGCTCTAAGTACAACATTACTTTTTGTTCTTGAGATTGAAAAAAAAATCAATCTGCAAGAACTAGTCTGTTGCACGGTAGGTTGGGGTAACCCATTAATTTTACTAAACAAACAACGAGAAGACCGAAAATCAAATCAATTTCTTCGTCCGATGTGTTATTTAGTTTCCAGAACAAAAACAAGTTTTAAAAAAATATTCAAGAGGGGCGCATGTGTTATGGCACAAAAACATGCCTGGAATAAGATTTCAACTTAAGACGGGTGTTCTTAACTTTAAGTACGTAGTTTCAGCCTACTACGACTTAGCCCATTCACCTTCAATCGAAAAGAACATCTTTTCCCGGTGACGGGCTAATCTCTAGCTGTTACTGCTTATGAATAAATACTACATTTTGTTTATTTATGCATTTTCAACATTTTATATAATACTTCATTAACATTTAATGTGGAGCGAGCGAAGACGGGTTAGACTCATTATCAGCGATAGAAAACCCAAACGTGTCACGTGATTTCTTTTAAAATATTCAACACAACAAAATTTGTTACAATCCACATATTACTGAGAAGGAATAGCTGTATGTTCACGCACTCCCTGTGTTGACATTACTTCCGGGATTAGTTACTCCGGCGAGACGGAAGTTTGAAATGGGGCACTTAAATTGCCCGGCGTGAACCACTCCATTTAATAGAGCTTTTGATTTAATGTTTATGAGCAAAGCTTTAGCTGTTGATGGCAAGATGGACAGGCATGAGAGCCAGATGAAGTTCCAAGCTTTATTTTTGCACAGTAGGGCCCTCGAATAGGCTTCGATCTCGGCCCGGTCTGGCCTGGTTGCAGAGCTCTAATGAAATCAGTGACAACGGTTACAAATTTGTCCAAATAACGTTCAAATTCATTTAAACAATTAAGACAGATATAGACAGCACAAATCATCCACAGCCTGTCATCGTAATAAGTAGCGACCGCATAAATTCTTGTATCATCATCATATTCAGACGTTTCCTATCCACTGCTGGATGAAGGCTGCCATCTATAGAGGATACAGTATACTACAGTCTAACGTTCTTCCTGCTGCGCGAGTTCAATTATAGTTTTTTAAAGAGGAATTATATATTTTTTCTTTGTTTAGGTATTATCTTGAATGAATGAAATAAAAATGGTATAATTTATTGAGTAGAGTTCATAATTCGTGGATGGAAGCAAAATGTTCTAATTTTGCGAGTATTTAGTGAGTTAAAAATAATATTTTCACAAAATGTTAACAACCATCTATCTACTCCCTATGTTTTCTTGAGTGTTTATTTAAATTTTCTGCGAATTCGCGAAATTTTACTGCCTCTGGTCAGAAGTCATGTAGTTATGCCAACTTAACATCAAAAACTGTCTTCTTACATGACATTACATCTGATTTTAAAATATAGTATTTACAGTGACTGCTATCAGTGAAATGTACTCTATTCCTGACGTTCAGCAGTGTTGCAAACACCGAGACATTTCAGGGTATAGATGCATTTCAGGGTATAGATATATTTACTTGGCAACACTTGGCACATAAGTACATGCATGTACTTTAATCTTACCTTTACAGAAGTTAGTGTCAGGTGGCCTCTGTATACTTTTGTGAAGAAAGTAACCTAAGCCATCAAAATCCTGTATATCTATCTGCTATTATCTTCAGTCAATTATTACTTACCTATGAAAAAAGAAGAAAATATTATATTGTAGAAGCTAACAATTTCTAACCATTATTATTTCTATACAGCAAAAGTAAAAGAAGAATAAGATTATCGTAATGTAACTTACCAGTTCTTTCTATTCATTAGATTTTTGAGTTAAGTAGGCTCTGACCTACCCATATCAGGCGTCTGCCACTAAATGTGTAAAAACTTACTTCGTTCATTTAGGTCTTCCAAGAGCATTGTTCTGTGACAATGGGCCGTGTTTTAAATAAAAAATATTAGGGCAATAGAAGCACAAGAGGTAAAAGTATATTTCGTCACGCCTTATCATCCACAAACAAACCCTGTTGGGCAACTCCACCGAAAAATCAACCAACTATGGAAATTAATGTATAAAAATAATCATAAAATGTAAAATAAAGTAATAAAAAATATTGTCCTTCTCCTCAATTACACCATAGTGAACAGTCTCCAGCTCGCTCTGGTGCAAATACGCCTAAATAAAAAACAATTAGTTCATAATTACAAAAATTAAAATTAAAAACAAGAAATTCTAATAGTTGAGATAATAAGTTAACTATGATGTGTAAAAGAAACAAAAACAAACAAATTAAACACAGGAAAAAAATATAACAAATCCGTAAAGCCTATTCGTAAAGTAAATCCCGGCAATCTTATTTTTCTAAAAACACACTATAAAAATAACGCTAACTTAAATGTTATAGAAATGCTTAACCTCTATACTAGCTCTTATTTGTGCACATGTAAACCCAATAAAAAATTATAAAAGTCGTATATCCTGTTACAAAATTAACTTTAGAGCGTTATTCTAAAAATCAATGGAAAATACAAAACCCATCTTCTAATGTTCAAAAAATAATAATAATACAAGCTAAAAAATTCCTACTCACAAATATGTGTAATAAATTCTAAAAAACCTTCTTGTAAATGTATTTCATTATTGTTTGTTATTTGTACTCTTATCCTTTTTTTCTCTTAAAAGTATTTTTGTGTTTGCCTTCAAACATATATACGTTCGGAACCACGTTCGGGCTCCATATGTAACAGTATAAAAATCACATGTCAATAGGCCGTTTCATTTAAAACAAAAATTCGTTTATTAGTAATACGTGTCGCCTAACCAGTTAGTAAAATAGTGAATAGCATACAAGTTTATAACTTTCACAAATTTAATTTAATACTTATACTATTTTTTTGTAAAAAAACCTTTTTGCACTATTTAACTGTAAATATAAATTTGTGTGTAGTAACATATTTCTATTTTAAACTCATATCCAGTTTATGAATTATTAATTACTGTAATTCAACAGTCGATGTAATATATGATATGTAATCAAATGTAATAAACTCCAAAACATGAACAAACCAGTTAAATCACCCTAAACAGTGCTTGTATTGCTTTTCAAAAAATAAAGCAAACAAATGTTTTAACCACGTAATTTTTGTTCAAAAATAATTTCGTTTCAGCAACGAGGGATTCCCCAAGTGACTGCTTCTCTCGTCAGGAGTGGAACTTAAAAAAATAAAAACATTTCTTCGTTGGACATACAAATATCTCACCTTCCCTAGTTAGTGAAAGCCCACTGCAAACGACCATCTCTCTTCCCGAGGTTTAAAATTTGCAGTGCAGTGTTTCTACATCCTCTCAACCTGTGGGCCGCAGGCAACCGTTTCTCTTCAAAAAACAAAACCAATAACTCATCTCTCTCAACCTGTGGATCGCAGGCAACCTTTTCTCTTCAAAATACCAAAACTAGTAGCTCATCTTTCTCAACCTGTGGATTGCAGGCAACCGTTTCTCTTCAAGAAACCAAAACCAGTAGCTCATATACCATTCTTACACCAGCAAAAATCGCTTCATCGTGCTTCCCAGTGTTCAGCTTGCGCACTGCATTATATAGGCTAACCTCACACGGTTGTTAGTGTTACATTTAGATTATGAGACTTAGTGTTACCATAATCATTAATATTACAAAGTTAATAGTTCTTGAAAACACTCACATGGAATAATGGTTACTAAAGTTCTTTCTACGGACTTGTAATATTGATCTAGTTCGATACTTAAATGACCCCTGGAAAAGCAATTTTGATCTCTGTTTCATCATCTGACACACATGAACTTAAAGAGCTATAGCTACAATCGAAATGAGTAAAACATGCCCTCAGGATTTCCTTGTCTAACCCACCGGCAGTTAACACTTCTTTTATTTTTTATTGTTATTATTCTTTCATTTCTTCAAAAGAATTTATTTACAAATATATTGTACAGGCCTTTCATCCTAAACACATTGGAACATATGGGAATAATAGAACATGAATATCTACAGTAATTACCCATTCATTTTCTTTCAAGCGCGGAACCGGGCAGCCGAGACTTAGTGGTTGAGCGTTAGCTTAGCGAGAAGTCGTGGGTTCCAGTATCCAACCATCCTGACTGAGGTTTTTCTCGGTGTTTTACTCATTCACACCAGGTAAATGTATCTTCAATTTAGATCCTGGCCGACACTTTTCCGCGCCCTTTTCCCTCCTTTATCCCGCCATAGATACCTAAAGGTCATAAATAAAATTAGGTTCAATTCAAGAGAGGACTGGTAAGAGTCCATAAAAATTAAACTGTTTGTGGTTTCATCTGCTTAATGAATCTATATTTGTCACTAAAAGATGTGGAGTAAATAAACATGAACACCAAATCCCACAGACAGAATAATGTTAATATATGAACTTTCTGGTCTCTTTCAATAAGGACCACAAAACGAGCCAAAATATTGATGAATAGGCCAATAAATGTAAGAGTGGACAGGAATAAATTAGTTCCGGAGTTCACAAAAATTATACTTGCTTCATCGTACCGCAACTAATGTAACTTTTTCCATTACAATTTGATAACACAGTTTTGATAGGATGGCTGGATGCAAGAAGAGATGATAAACTATGGATGCAACATGTTGTATATTAATTCTATCAAGCGTATGTTCAGATACGGTTCGCTTTTACATGTTTCATATCCAAGTTCGATGTGCACGGTGACATTGCAAGCATTATTTGTCATACAACCGGGTCGTAAAATGGTTTCAAAATAGCCCATTGCAAGGATCGAACCACATCATCATCGAAAGGCCACCTCTACCCGCCAGAGTTTCAATGTAATGTACGATAATAATGGGTTTCTTTTCTAATATACTGCGGCGATTCTCTTGAACATACATGTATATCCTAACTTCAGCGTTGGGGAAGATCAAATGGGAAATAAACCAAATATCTTTTAAAGTACACGATGGAAAGAGTAAAACATCAAGTCCATTGATTTACTCCGTACGAAACAAGTTTATTTAAATTTGAATTTTATGACAGCCTTTAGGCAGTTTTGCCTCAGGTCAGGATAGGGATGGGGAGAGGATTGTGCGAAGGAAGTCGGTCAGGATCTAGACTGAAGATACGATCCCAACATTAGCTTGGTGTAACTGAGAGAAAAACCTGAAGAAATCTTTGTCGGGATGCCCGACAGCTGGAATCAGCAACTTTACGATCTGGAAACAATCTCCTACCAATTGTGGTACCGTATGGCCTCTTGGTTAACCCAAATTTCTCTGTTCGGACTAACATAACACGATGTACCGTAAAATGTGTGTCCTATTTATCACAACATATGGACCAACTTCTCCGGGAAAATTGCAGAGAGTAAAAAAAAAACTTCTGTCGAAAATTACTTTGGTGTCGAGAAACAGCAGATCCCATTTCGAATCCCAAATTGTTTTCATACAATGGCTAATCAAAATTAATATTTTTTCGGTCGATCATCAACTATGGATAAAAGTAAAATTATGTAGTTATAACTCAATTTATACTTATACTAAAGTTAAAAATCCCTTTCGGTAGGCCTACAGGCTGAGGTAGATCTCGAAGGTTTTTTTTTTATATTTTCAAAAATTCAAATCTCGCCTGATATGAGAGCTATCGAGAAACTATTTATTGATTTGTAGATTATTCATCAAGAGCTGTTCAACGATACCTTACAAGACACACACACACACACACACACACACACACACACACACACACACACAAACATATATATATATATATATGTATATATATTGTTTTGTTTCGCTGGAAGCGCTGCCCCCAGACCCCCGTCGCCCCCCAACTTCAGTGCTTTTGAGAGGATGCGCCTCCTTTAACTTAACCAAAATCTCCCTGCAGCACTACACCACCATAGTATCCATCTGCACCCTTCCACGGCGGGCTGCGCCCCTAAAAAGAAGGTTTGCCTTATTTATTGTAACTTACTCTTGGTCATACACCTTCAAAGAAAATTTCGTTTCTCTACCTTCAATGATTTGGAAATTGGGTTTTTGGGCCGGACATTTTGGATCCAAGTTGACGACTTATGAAAGTTTTCTTATATTGTCGTGACCTACTTGTGATGGTACAACTTCAAGTAAAATTTCATTTATCCAGCTCAAACGGTGTGCAAAATGGGATTTTGGGCGGTCATTTTGGATCCAAGATGGCGAATTTTCCCAAATGTTGTAATATTTCCCTAAACTACTCGTCATAATGCATCTTTATGCTAAATTTCGTATCTCTAGCTCAAACGGTGTGGAAAATGTTTTTTAGGTCCGCCATTTTGGATCCAAGATGGCGTCTTTGGATACATAATGTAATATTTTAGTATCATACAAGTGATAATGTACAGTGTTACCAAATTTGATATTTCTAGCTGCAGCTGTTTAGGCTGTGTATTCTATACAACAATGGGTTCGGCGGCCATTTTGGATCCAAGATAGCGACCGATTTTGCTCATTAACGAACTTAACCGAGCTATTAAGCCTAGAAACAACATATAAAAATTTGCTTCAAACATCTTCAAAATTATGGCGCTAGCGTGTTAATATATATATATATATATATATATATATATATATATATATATATATATATACTTTCATATCGTACCGATCTCAATAGGTAGGTTTTTCTTCGAAATCTACCTAAAAAATGTGATGTCATTAGGTTACCACTTACCAGTGCTATAAAATTGTATTTTTTTTTTCAAATCGCATTACGTCAGTTTACTTAATATTTCGTATTAGCTAGTAGTGACATCATATGTGAAGTACATCAAATGCAGTATTGCACACTCCGAATAATTTTTAAGGGGATATTTTTCAAACCTGGTATATATTGTCCACAGTTTGCAACACTGTTTTCTGTACTTCATACATATCATCATTTATCAACACTTATCACCACTAGAGCATATTGACGTATCGGTAGTTGATAAAATAAACTTTGTACGAAGATGGCAACATTGCCAGACAATAACTTCACATTTTAACTTCTAGTAACCACCAAATTGTTCAAATCTAGTTACAACAACACTCTTTTACTTTCAAGTGACATGTATGATTTATAGATGAAGATGATGGGTGTTCTGCCTGAAGGCAGCTGAACAAGGTTTCTGAACAAGGTGAACCGATGATGATTTCCACTGCCTTCCATTAGCTGATGATGACGTCCTAAGGACAAGACCCACAGTTTAAAGTGGACTCCGAACCACTTGTGCCCTCGACAGTAATAAACCCCGGAACCCTTTAATTACAAGGCATCAATCGTTACCACTCAACCACAGGGGATTATGCTTTATAGAGAAATGGTTATTTTATTTGCCATTGTAAAAAGGACCACTCGGGACGGGACTCCTAGTTCACAAGTTGTCAAAGTGGAACGTACTTAACAACGTTTTAAAAAAATAACTATGAGGTGGGTTTTGGTGGCCTTACTAAACTATGGTGCTCTCCGATATGTTATACTGTAGAGTGTAGACCTATACTCTATAATTCTGACGGTCAGTTACTCAAAACAAGTTAAACCATTTTTTTTTTCAGTTACTCGTTTCTTTCTGTTACTAATGGTTACTAACGAATTACAAAGGACGTGGTGTCACAGTTTAAAACAATTACACATTTGGTCAGGCAGTGTAAAGTTAGCCCATATCTTTGTTATTTTTTAGTTTCTAACTGTTACTAACGAATTACAAACTATGCTAACGATTTAAGTGATTTATTTCGTCATTCATTTCGTCACGTTAGCTTACGAACGTGAAGTTAGTCCGTCCCAAATTGTTTCTCCAATATCTTCGTTATTTATAAGTTAATCACGATTTTGTTTTCGCTACTAACAGTTACTTTAACGAATTAGAAACGATGTGGTTTGATATTTTTAACAGCTGATTTCGGCCAAACACTAATGATGAAGAGTATGGATGCTCGAAGGGTGGCCTACGGAGTGCTCGAAGGTACAAGTTGTCCAGATTGCCACTTTATTCAGTTACACCCTTCTGCAGAGATTCCGCCAGGATTTTCAGTTCGGGTGGGAGGGGGGCTGTAAAGCTAAAATTGAGATGGTGTAATTGAAATTTTGAACGGTTCCTAAAGATTTTTGACCGAAAAAATTGAAAATTGGGTGTGCTGTCGATGATTTGGGTGATGACACCCCCTACAGGAAGATGTGACGGAATCACTGCCCTTTTGTCAAATTGCAAAAGCCACCAATACTCATTGTCTAGTGTCGAAAGTGTTGACTAGGAGGATCAATTCTGTGAGGATGGCGGAGGTTCGAAATCTCTCAGCTAGGCTATTCAGAATCCAGTGGTTTCCTTAGTTCCGTGAAATGAATGCCAAATAGTGCCTAAATTACACGCTGTAGACGATATCTTGCTCATCGCTTTCTTTCTAAGATACCGAGTGGCTGTGGCTTAGTTGTAGAGAACTGGACTTTACATGCAGTAAGTCCTTGGTTCAAGCCCAACGTTTAGCAATCCTGACTGTAGTTTCAGGGCTTTTCCTAAGCTACATCAGTCTAATACTGGGATAGTACCTTCAAAACTAAAACCTAGTTGGCTTTCCTCCAATCTTCCTTTCCCGTACCTTATCCCAGCCTGAGCCAAAGTGCCTAAATATAAATTTAGTTTAATTCCTCCCGAAGCTCTGTTCGCTGATAAATGCCATAGTTCCGGCCTGTAGCGTTTGTTAATATATGCCTTATTAGCTGCCCAATAATTTATAGTACGGTAAGTAAACTAATCATCAAGTCTCCCATATATTTACGTTTTACAATATTAGTGATAAAGGCCACTGTCTAGTAGTAAAGGGAACTACGTATTAGCTACAGATTCTTTCAACTTTATTTTATTGTCTTTAGGCATCCTTGGCTCAGACCGGGATGAGGTAACAGAGAAGATGGGAAGATAGTTGCCAGGACTTTACTGAAGGTATCATCACGGCTTTCGCTTACTGAAACTGAGGGGAACCCTGGAATACCTCTGTCAGGATGGTCGGCCGTGGGGTATAATAAACCCACGTGCCTACTCATTGCAATTAAAAATTCGCGATGTTACTACAAGAGCTACATGGACTGGATATTGGTCACAGGTGTTATAACATCAATTAAAAATTGTATAAATAATAACCTGTAATATCTCGTAATTCATAGTCCCTGAAATCTGGCAATGGATCATAATTTTCTGTTTGCATCAGACAAAGAGAGCGAGAATAACTGTAATATTTTCCTTCAACGTTGCCAAATTTCACAGAACTGCAGTGAAATATCAACTTCCTGCTCTTCCCACCAGGACATTGTTACACATAGCACATCTTTGTATTTGACTTTTGGCTTTCTCTAGTTTCCTTCCCGCTTGCCTTTGTTGACCTGTCTCTGATGACACTTCCAACCACCACTGGCCTCCCCTATTGTTTGGCCACAATCTAGCAAGGGAATCTCCAACCATATTTGCACCAGAAGATCACTCTATTTATCTGGGACATGAGAGGAATTTGGAAGAGATCTCACGGAAGGGATCGATCACAAAAGATACTACAAAAGTCCTTCTCTCCTCTTCTCTTTTCAAGGTCCAATATCAACCACATTCAGTGCATCTTCATCCTCTTTTCATTCCTAAGCCTATTTTTATTTTACCATGTAATCTTATGTACGTTCGTACAAGAAGAAACTGGTATACCCCAAGGGTTTATGTTGAGTCCAATTTTATTTATATTTGCTCTCGTGCTCCAGATTTCACTATCGATTAGAGTGTACTGTCCTAAAATGAATGTTTATTACTGATAGTGTGCTTATTAGCACAATCGTACGAATGTCAGTGAATAAGGAAATATATAAGGGTTGTCCGGTCTGTCTGCCCGTACCCCTAGATTCCAGCAACTACAAGTTCGACAGAGATAAGCTATACACTGTTGGATTCGTCATTATCTCAAACGGAAGGGGAAATATATAACCTTGACTCTAAAACTGACAGATCCTTTACGTTTGCTCAGTTTTCTCTATTTTGCCTACTTTTATGTACAGCATTTCTCATGGTCTGTTTGTCCCCGTCCCCTACATCTAAGTAACTACAAATCACACAGAGATGACACATACAGCCTTGGATACGTCACATTCTGAAACGGTGGGGAACAACTATGACTTTGACTCTAAAATAGGCAGGTTCTTTTTAATCACTTAATATTCTTCGTGCCTCTTCTACATCTTAGTACGACAAGTCCTACAGAGATGTGCTATATACGGTACCATTGGATTAATCATCTTCTGAAAGGGTAGGGAAAATCTATGACTTTAGGCCCTTGGCAATTTCTTACTAATCTTCATTTGTCCCCCTAGATCTTAGTAACTATAACTCACACAGACATGAACCATACACCGTTGGATTCCTTATGGTCTGAAACGGTGAGGAAAGCAATGACTTTGACTCTTTCTTTTGGATAATGTTATCAGCACATTTGAATTTGTACGAGGAGCTTTGGTTTTGTCTATAATAAAATTATTACTTAGCATGTTCTAGAATAATGTTCTTGGTTGTTTATAATTTGTCTTGTTGTTGTTTATTATGATTGTACAGCGAATCTGTGAGAACTAAATCTGCATAAAAATAAAGAAACACTAGAAATGAATAAATTATACATTGAAAGTCGACTTTCTATAATCTTCAATATCTATGAGATGCACTCGTCTTGTTTCTCTTCTTCCTTTGTCTTCAACATACCTTGAACTTCAGCTTTTCATCCATGATGAACAATTTCATTAGTTTATTTATTATTTTTGATACCGTTCTTTTCTCACCTACTCTTCTAAAGTACTTCCTCAGCTTCGTTTTTGTAGCGAAATTTAGCATCTTGCCCTAGCTCCAAATTTCTACGTAGAGTTTACGTTCCCGCTTTATGCAACACAATACTCCATATAAAACATTTTCTCGATCTTTTTCTCAATTCTTTATTGATGCACAAAAAAGGGTTTACTGCTTCGTATATGCCTCTTTCCCCATTGCTGTACAATGGGAATGTGAGTACCGCTTGGACCTTGAATCAACGAAAGAAGATCGCCTGGTCTGGTCCTATTAATTATTATTTTTGTTGCATGTAAATCAACCGTTTTCCTGGTGAAAATGTGGTGTCATACTGTACCATGGGAAGGAAATAATCTGGGTGAAGAGCTTGTGATGGTTTGGGTAATGTTGTGAATAAAAGTATCCGGGTGAATATCGTATCAAACCTTGTTCATGTCAATGGTATTCTCGTCAGGAGCTGGTAACTTTCAGCAGGATAATGAGCCTTGTCGCACCGCAATTCCACGGATCTGAACCTTATAGAGGAAATATGGAATGTGGTACTGGAGCAATGAATGTAAACCATGGCTGCATCTCGCAACCTACAAGAATTACATGATCTACTTGTAACATATGCTGAAACAAAATACCTTCTGAAGCCTTGTGACATGCCATGTCAGGTCCAGTTTGAGCACATCAGCGTACATACGTAACTTTAATATGGTTTACACTAAATGAAAAATGTTTAGCAGTGCCTATCGAAAATTTATATGATTGATCATTCATTACCAATTACATAATTGCAGAGTTCCCTCTTTCTTTTTGGAATCCAAACAAAATTTCGGTTTATTAAATAGTAAAATCTTTTGTTGTTCTATAACGTAAGTATTGAAGAAAGAACATGGAATAAATTAGCACATTAAATGAAAAGCGAGCAACGTTGAAAAGTCAATAGAAATTAAATCAATAATTCTGTGATGGAACTAAAGCTAATTCGGGGTAACTTTTAATTTTTCGAAGTGCAAAATAAAATTCTCTCTCTACTGCGGAAAACAGACAAAAAAAAATGAAGATAGTGAAAAGAAGAGAATTTACATTGAGCACATTCCCACGAGCGTTCTAAGTGAATATGTCTTAAATCAATGTCTTGGTCTGAAATTATTATGCATTTTCTACCTGAAAGCAGGCCTGTGACGCGAAGGTTCTTGAGCACGGTGAAGTGTTGTTGGTTTGCCATTATCGTTCATCAGATGGATAAAATACAATTAATTGTATGGGCGGTATCAAATTCATCAGATGGAGAAGGCATTATTGTTATAATGACGAGACCTATAGTTTTAAATGGATTTCGAATACCTCTGTCTTCCACCGGGAATGGATCTTTGGACCGCTTGGTTACAAAGTGATGATTTAAATAAGAATGTTAATATTCATATCACATTCCAGCTTGTCCATTATCCGCACGGACAAAAGCGCTTAGGTCCAGCCCACTTTAGGACCCTAATAGTACAAAATAGTTGGACCAACGATGATTTTTGGATGTGTATGTTTGAAAAACGGTTAACGTTGTCGATGTCAGCTTTGTCACCCATTTCAACCAATCATTTCCCAACTGCATACCAAAGTTGATTGAACGTTGAAGTTGGTTGGAAAAGGGCAACGAACTGATGCAACAACATATATAGATATTATACTTGGAACAACGTTGTTACACAACCGTTTTTCAACGTAACCATTTTGTAACGAGTATTAGCCATGCCCACAATTTTTCAACGTTGGGCCAACCATTTGTCCTACATGGACATGTAAATCACCAGCAGCCAAGAACAAAGCTTGAAACAGACTGAAAGAATGTATCCGGGAATAAGCCATGTTTGCTGATAAGAGAATACTCAGCAAGAATCAGTGGGGGTGTAAGGAGGGCTAACAGTGTCCACGCCCCGGGTCTCATCTGTCACAAGGTCCCTGCAGCTCGCCGACACAAGTGAATAAGCGCTTGTTAATATTTATAAATGGAGCACATTGATTGTAGTAGGTGACGCAATAGCTATGCCGTCCCAGGACTCTTACTTGTGCTCTTGACTGTAACGACTCATAAACACGAGTCTGCACTATCTGAATCCCCAATCTCATGTATAGGTTACGGAGAGTGAGCGAGTCTTGGCAAGTGAGCCCCAGTGAGGCCTCCAGTTTCCCGCGTGGCTCGGAATACGTAAAATAAAATATTCTGGCTATAAGTAACAGTGTGCACTCAGGATTTTGTTCGCGAACGGGCCTAATCTTACGCTTTCATTAACCGTTAGCGTACAAACTAACCAAAAAGGTTCTTGCCGTTTTTGGTAGAAACAGAAAGATATACAGAAAATGTCACCGTTAGTGCTCAAAGTAATCGGCATCCAGCACATTTTACCAAACGTTCCTGCACCTACTAAACGCTCTGGCGATAAAACTGGGGGCTCTTGTACGCAAAGAAGGCCGTGATTGCCTCCCGCAAATGTGCCTCATTGGCGAAGGATTTCTCACGTAGGAGGTTGTCCAGGGAAAGAAAGAGGCGATAATCTGTTGGCACGATGTCCGAGGAGTACAGCGGATAGCACAGTGTCTTGAAACAAAGTCGCTTTTTGTTGTCCGTGGCCATCGGCGCCACATGCTCCCTGTTATTGTCCGTATGGAACAGTAAATGCTGGCTCCTTCTGTTGCAGTGTCTGTTGCACACGTTCCAACTGATGCGACTACAGGTCCGCAGTGATGGTTTGGCCCGGTGGTAGCAGCTCTTAGTGCACCACTTGGCGACAAGTCTACCAGATATCTTGTGTAGGTGCAGATGAGACACAGAGCTACACGGTTACAACCAATGTTTGGTACTGTTGTGAGCCTCATACAGGGCAGTTTCGTTATTGGTAAGCGCTCGATTTAGCATGAATGTGTTGCGGTGCCGAGAAAGCAACGACAGACAGGCTGTAGCTCAGTTCCTCTTGGCTTGGGACAGTGCTCTTAGCTTCTAGGCCTTCTCTGGTGATGCGGTACTGGTGAAGTCTGACTTTAACTGTTTCATCAGATACCTGGAAGCGTTCAGCAAGGTTGTCACATGTTTGGCTGCCGTCCTGCTCTATGGCCACCTTCAGGGCCTCGTTATTCAAGGCTTGTGGGCGCCCAGTGTGGGGTTCATCACGCAAAGATAAACCTCCCGACCTGAAACCAATGCCTGGCGGTGCGTTCATTCATAGCATTATGTGCGACTTATTTCGTCTGTGGATAAGTCCAACTTAAAGTCATAAAGCAGACAACCGCGAATGAGCTGCTTCGACAACTCCATTTCGACGCCTGATGGTTATATCGTATCTCCTATTAAAATCCCACGTAGATACAACAATATAATCCTCAGGCGTCGATTTGTATTCCCCGCTACTCGAGCTATGACGGTTGTGAATACGCAAGGCATTTTGTATCTTGGTCACAGTCAATGTTACCACTTCCACCTCGAACACTTTTCTAGCATCTGAGGCACTTATTTTCGTATCAGTAATCACGTCTTCGGTCTTTCCATGCGATATCAAAAACTGCAAGAACTTTCTCGGTTACCGTGTATAGGTCTAATTACGATTTCATCTTGAATTACTCACGGTTCTGTGTAGTGTTTCCACGAGACGAGACAAGACAGAGAAATGGCTATAGAAAACGAGATGAGACAGCTCTCGTAATGTAAAATATAGAAGTTTTCGAGACGAGACACTCACTGGACCAGACATTTTCGAGACGAGACAGTCTAAATCTCGTCTCGTCGGCAACACTAGTTCTGTGTGGTACTTAAATACGTGTTTGCTCACTCAAAACTTGAAAAACATACATTTTTAAGAAAAAAACAAGAGCAAGCTGCCAATCATTGTAGCTAAATGTGTCAATTTACTATTATTTTTTAGCGTAAATCAGTAAATACACCTTTGTTCATTAAACTGAATATAAATATTTTGTGTGTTTAAATTTTGCGACAAACACGAAATTTTATTAAACCAGATACAGTCAAGAATTCTCGCAGTAAGCCATTGCAATATCTTAATAAATAAAATAGATACGGAAATTTACTTGCAAAAAAATACCATCTTAAAGTGCCATTCATTTTATAGTTTCCCCTACCCACCATTATTTGAAACTCAAATATTTTCGTTCCTTATACATTAGAGCAAGTATTATCAAGATTAACATTTCAACCATACAGTTTAGTTTTTTAAAAAATGGTCACATTTCATTTCCCATTAGCAGATTTACGTAATGACAATTTCAAATTCTCTTTTAGATCTCTCTCTCTCTCTCTCTCTTTCTTCTTTTTTCTTCCTCTATTTGCGTGTGTGTGTGTTTGTGTGCAGGCTGTAAAGTTCAACTCAGTTTTTATCGTTCTTAATTTGCATCTAAGAGCCTCCAATTTGAATGCAATAGGCAGTTTGCTACTATGACGTAGTCCATCTTTATTGAATGTTGGATTAGCACATTGCTGGATGAAACGTACAGCACATCCAATACATACTCGTTCTCTCGCCAAATTTTCTCTCTCACGTTCCTCCTCTTTCCTCCCCCCCTCATCTACCCTTCCCCCTTCATCCGTCATATACATACTTCTTCATTTTAGCAGAATAAGGCACACCAAATCCAATCAGGGGTAAAACTCCGTAAAACGTATCTAATCCGCTTCACTTCACTTAGAACTCTCGAAAATCCTCCATAATATTCGCAAATAGTAAAAGAGTTTCAACCTACATATATAGATAGCTACGTGTATGTATAGGGATAGTCGTATCATCCCCTATCCGCATGGTTGATAAGTACTCATTTTTTTCAAAAAGTTAAATAATTTTCGTATTAATGATCCGTTTATTAGATGGATTTTGAGATTTCATCGACTAGATGGTAACAGGTACGGAGGAGGAAAGTAAGGATGATCATAAACCGAACTTTTTTAAGAGTTGTTATTCCGTTCAAATGGTTTCTGACGATTAAATGGCTTAAATCTGTGTGGTTTAGCAAGGGGAAGAAATATGAATTATGTAACATAGGTTTTTTCTTACTTTCAAGTAACTGTGTGTACTACTTTTTTACTTTTCTCTTACATAACGTGAATGAATACGTGAAATACTTTAGAAGGGCGCATTCCATGCTGTATTGTTGTGGTCTTGTGGGAAAAAAAATAATTGATAAATATCGTGATTGGAATTAGCAATATACTAGTTTCTTTTTGATGTCATATTTTAATGAAGGTATATTTTGTCCCTCTAGTTCGCAACCTTTTTGATTTTGTGTCACCCCGGAGAATGCAAATCCACATAGCAATTTTGACTGCACTCAAAAGTAAATCAAGCTTACTTTGATAAGCAGAACAACTTATTTCAAGCTTAGTAGATCAAGCCAGAAAAATTTAAACAAGGTTCAGTCAAGTTTACAAGAATCAAGCTTGAAATAACCTTGACAGGACAAAAAAAAAGCACATTAAAAACGTTGTTCTGGATGGAAATCAAACCAAGGACCACTGATACACTAGTCCTATGATGTAGTAATCAGACAACGGAACCACACGCGCTAGCCCCCACCCCCACCCCGTTTCCAAGCGCTAAGATTTCAAGAGACATCTGTAGTAAAAGGGTGGGTATTGGAGAAGATTAGCCTGCGTCGAACACTGCTGACACGTGATGGGACTTCATCGTTCTAAGACAATAACGAAAGTGAAACGAAACAAAATAATCAATTTTGACAAGATTCCTCGCTTAACTGCTTGTTCTAACAAGCTTGAATTAGGTTAGTTATGTTATTAAGTAGAGGACTTCATAACTCCTCCACTTATTTAATCACGGAATTATTAATTATGTATATAAAAAATTTACTGGATTATTATCAAAATTCTCTTGTATGTAAATTATTTATGTTTATTAATTAGATATAAAAACCCCGACCGGGTACGTAGAATTAAGTATATTGAATTATGCGTTTATGAATATAAAAAAAATGTTTATGTAATATCTGTAATTGTATATATGTAAATTTCTTTTTGTCAGCCTACGAGAGACCTCAAGCTGAGAAATATTCATGTTACACATTTTTTCTTATTTTTATTTTATTTTATTTATTATTATTATTATTTTACTTTAGAGAAAGCTACCAAGTGAAAAGATTCTATTCGCTGCTATTTTTTGTTGCATCCGTTTTCTGTCCAAGCTCGTTTTAGGTGTTTCGGTCAGCTTTCAGTCCCTCTCCTCTTCTCCGGTCAGTAAAGAAACGGTTGCAGATTGCTTTGTTGTATAAATACCTTAAAGGGGGGTTATGGACGTTTCCTGTGGCGGTCCGGAGCGAGAGATGACATCAGTGCAGTTTGCAGTCTGGGTAGATATAACATTGTACTGAGATGTATATGTCAATCTTTTTGGAAGGGCTCTCAAGTTCATTCATCTTTCCCGAAAAATAAGAATTCGATCGCAGTTAAATTCAATAATTACACTGATATGCAATTTTTCAACTTTTTTCTGTTGTTTTGAAACAAAAAGGTGTATCCGAATCGATTTTGTCCACAGATTCCGAAAATGACCTTCAAAATGTCGTATCACGTCAGGTTTTTTCACAAATCACGAAAATGTCAAAATTGAAAAAAAGCGTATTTTTGTCACCTTTAGACGCCGGCCAGGGAATTAACACCTTGATGTGGTCGTCCCTGGCGTCCCTCCTAATTTTTGCAGAGACATGAACAATCCCTTGTTGGAAAGCTACTAGAACGCGGAATGCAACGAGGTATGTTTGGTACCCCTGGCCCCCCATTCGGAAAAGAAGAAGAAGAGAATAAAAAAATGTGTTTAAAAAATGTCATTTCTTTGAAATTCCGGCCACGCTGGCAACACTGTTAGTAACCCTACGCTGGTAAACAAAAGTCATACAAGTGCCTCACATAGTCATACCAACCATATACAAAAATGACATGATCGACACCTTGTTGGAATTAATGTGTAAACAGAAACATAAATATATCGCTGATTGTTACAACAATAGTACCGAATCTTATCACGGCTAGAGTTACCACATTCACAAAAGCGGAAAATGATAGATTGCACATTAGTATGACTCATCAACCCCAACGCCCCCGCTTTTAAGAAGGTCACAGATGGCACCACTCCGGCTAGAACGTGCACTTGTCAGTAGAAGGTAGGTTCTGTTGCCAGGTGCATTGCTGTACCTATGTGTACGGTCCGTAGTGTGTAAATTTGTGTGCAATGGCTTCACGTGGTTGCTTCAACCATCCAGACTTATTTTGCTATATATGTGGCTGTTATACGACAGTAAAGCAAAGACAAAAGATTACGCCTTTCGTAAGAAATGCCTATTTGCGATACTTCGGGGTGAAACTAGGCGATCAGGACAAAGTGTGGGCTCCTCATAGTGTGTCGTACATGTGTGGAGGGGTTGAGGATTTGGAAAAGTGGGAAACGTGAATCAATGCCGTTTGGTGTACCCATGATGTGGCGTGAACCACGAAATCACGGTGACGACTGCTACTTCTGCACAGTACAGGTCGTGGGACATACCAAGACAAGCAATGGTAACATTGTGTATCTGAATCTTGCATCTGCTATGAGACCAGTGCCCCATAGTGAATCCATACCTGTGCCATCCCCGTCCAACATCATTCCCCCAACCGAGACAGGATCAGACAGTGATACACATGATGAGACGTACCAACCAGACAGTGTGGCTGAAACCAAAGTGCCCTTGCCCTTGACACAGCATGAACTTAATGATTTGGTGCGTGATCTTAATTTACCTAAAGACGCAGCAGAATTGTTAGGATCGCGACTGCATGAAAAAAATTTATTGAGTACGAATACGAGATTTTCCTGGTACAGACACCGAGAGACAGAATTAGTTCCGCTGTTTGCAGAGGAAAGTGGTTTGGTATATTGTCGAGACATTCCGTCAGTCATGAAATTCTACATCACTTACAATCCAGGAGAATGGAGGCTTTTCATAGATTCCAGCAAATCCAGCTTAAAAGGTGTTTTATTACACAACACTAACGTCCATCCGTCTATTCCAATAGCACATTCAGTGACTATGAAAGAGACATACGAAAGCCTTCATTTTCTGCTGGCAAAGGTGCAGTACAAGCGTTATGAGTGGTCTGTGTGCAGGGATTTCAAAGTCATTGGAATATTGCTCGGCCAACAAGCAGGCTACACAAAATATCCTTGCTTTTTGTGTGAGTGGGACTCCAGAGCAAGAACTGAACATTGGGTTCGGAAGCAGTGGCCAGTCAGAAGTAGCTTCATACCTGGCAAAAAGAACATTGTTTCACTTCCATTGGTTGATCCCTCGAAAATACTGTTGCCACCGTTACATATCAAACTAGGTTTAATGAAGCAATTCGTGACAGCTTTAAGCAGAGATAGTAAATGCTTTCAGTACCTTGCTGATAAATTTCCATCTATCACGTCAGAAAAAATCAAAGCTGGAATTTTCACAGGCCCACAAATCCGAAAATTGATGGCGGACAACACATTTGAGGCAAGTATGAGTGAGACCGAATTGCAA
>JAGDQP010006522.1:0-42005 GCA_022664845.1 Lepisma saccharinum | reverse complement strand
TTTTGTATATGGTTGGTATGACTATGTGAGGCACTTGTATGACTTTTTTTTTTTACCAGCGTGGGATTAGTAACAGTGTTGCCAGCGTGGCCGGAATCTCAAAGAAATGACATTTTTTTTTTACAAATTTTTCGATTTTTTCTACTTCTTCTCCGAATGGGAGGGCAGGGGTACGAAACATACCTCGTTGCATTCCCCGTTCTATTAGATTTCCAACAAAGGATAGTTCACGTTTCTGAAAGAATTAGGATGGGTGCCAGAGATGACAACGTCAAGGTGTAAATTCCCTGGCCGGCGTTTAAAGGTGAAAAACATACGCTTTATTCAATTTTGACATTTTCGTGATTTGTGGAAAAAACTGACGTGATACGACATTTTAAACGTCATTTTCGAAATCTGTGGACAAAATGCATTCAGATACACCTTTTCATTTGAAAACAACAAAACCTTGCGTATCAGTGTTATTAACTTTTCAATTTGTTCTTTTCATTCTTCGGGAATTAAGCATCAAACTATGAAAAGGGTTTCGTAAACTGTGTTAAATACCAATTTATCGTCGTCATGTATTATATCATATATTCAAAGTAAGTTTTGCGAATTTCTCAACCTCACAACTCCTTGATTTGAATTAATATTTGGGCTTGTCGTATTTCTGGTCAAATTCAGGATAGGGAGCTCTGGGGACCTGCTCGGTCTTCATTGCTATTTTTGACTCAGTGAAATAAATACTGAATCCCTATTTCCTTTGCTTTTTGGAAGATTGGACTGATCGTCCATGAAAAAAAGGGGTTAAATTTATTAAAAAATTGTACTTCCTGAGACCCAGATCTAAACCCTCACAAGGACAAAAACACTGAACTGCTGAACAAGACTATATTATTCGTAAAAATAAATTACACGTTATTTTATTCTCCTCACAAGGAGAGGAGAGAATGATAGGGTATTAGAGTGCCAAATTTTTTACTTTGTATCAGAATGATTTGTTCAATGATTTAAGATGAGATAATTGATTGTCACAGTTTTCAAAAATCTTTTTTCTTTCCTTTGTGAGAAAGGAAACTAGTTAGCATTCAGCCAGATTTTGTGGCTAATAGGTTTGTGTTATTGCTATGAATCAGATTGTACCTCTTCAGTACTGCGCGTGCTTTTTTTCTGTAGACTTTGGATTGGTAGTGGTGCCAAGGCAAATTTTATAGTACAGGCAGACTGAACAAGTACAAGATTCATAACATAGTGATCTTCAAGTAACTTCCAGGTTAGGCGCTGGGACCTGATCGGTTCTGGTTTTAGATTTATTGACGGGGGTGGCTAACCCTCACTGGTCTGCATCCTTACTGGCTCTTGGATAGACGAATTTCCAGCATGGGGCTGCTTGTCCTATGAAGAAGGGAGGCACGTTAGAAGAATATATTGGGGGTAATCTTCACACCTATGAATATTCCAAGAATTCTTCATTAGAGCTGAAATTTCAAGATATTAGAAACAAATAAAAAATTAGCAACAAATAAAAGTCATATTTCGCTTAGATATTTCAATTTGATTTCTTCTATGATAAGCCAGATTCCAAAGACCTCTAATTTAGATTATAAAGAGAGAGATTTTCTATCATGTCTATAGTATTGCAGCAAGCGTTTAGTCCGAAGTCTCCGTATAGCGCAATTTGTTTCACGTTATTCATCTGGACCGGTTGGGTTTTATGGTGTGGGTGTGGGATATTGCCTACCTTCTAGGGGTAAGATTATTGAAACCATCTATATGATATGACTGTTTGGTTCTCGATTGATCTAGTAAGTACTCCAGTAATCGTATTTGCTAGTAATTTGCAGTCCGAAGACCTACCCCGTCCCAGAGTAGGCCCTAAGTGCTTGTCAGGGAACATCACTCGTCAAGTTAAACTGTCTTACGTAGGCACGAGCTTTTCTCAGGTTGCTAAAGCTCACCTGAGGTCCACGTCTTAACAGTTATACCAACGAAACTATTTATGTTCAAGTTTGTAAGTTCAACACAATATCCAGTTTCGCAAGCTGAAAGCAAGTGGCTAACAACCTTGTTGCAAGCTGCCATGCTATCTGGGTAGAGATATAACTTAAGCTGTCCTTGTAGCTTCTAGAACTGTCTTTACTTAACAGCTAGAAAACTGGTCTCCTGAGCCTGAGATGCCTAAAGGTCATAAATTAAATTCCAGATCAGAGTTGAGTCGAATATCGATAATTATCTTGATTCGCAGCAGTCCTGTAGACAATAGCAAAAGTTTGCATTTTACACCATCCTCAGCCACCCTCGCTCCAACCGAGGAAGTTGGAGCTTGTCCTTTCGATTCAAGCTGGCTTTCGCGTTCATTTATCCTCGCCTTTGCGATTGTAGCTACTCCTCGCCCACACTGATCCAAGGATGTTTGTTCTCACAGAGTATATGCGATTTCGCCAAGAACATGAAGTCAAACATCACTGCTTAGTCCCGCCTACTTAACCCACTTACTCCAATTAAAAGCATTGTTTTTGGCTAACAAAGATGGCAGCAAGCTCTGTAGCTGTGTGTTTACCAATCAGGTGCATCGCCTTGGTCTGTTTACCAATCAGGTGCATCGCCATTCTCAGTTCTTCTTTGCTTCACTCTTTCGTTGGGCAGATAGTTATAAACGTATCAAAGGACTAGGGAGTTATAGGACCGCCAGCTGAAGGGAGTTGAACGTATTAACTATAGATGGAAGCAGTGCTCGATTTGTGCAATATCCAGAGAGGGGGGAAGAAATAGTGAGATATGTATTATACGATATTTTGGAATCGTTCAAATCCCAGGTTAGAGGTATATATAGGTAAAAAGTACCAGAGAAGATTTTTGCCGAGAGGGGGATAATCCCAACCATCCCCCGCTACAAATCGAACACTGGATGGGAGTACTATCGAACTATAGTCGTGTCATCTTCAGGTAGACAGGTGAACTACAACCAAGGACTAGGTTAATCCTTGGTTACAGCGTAGCTATCCGGCGTATCCCTAATCCCCCTAATCCCCGTACTCCCTAATCCTTGGCGTATCTTCTATTAGAACAACATTGTACTGATCCTCACTCGCGATTGTAGCTTGTTCTCGTCCTCATTATTATCTTCGTAAGTGTACCTAAATCAAAATGGTCGCTTTCGATGGTCGTGTGGACTAGCGCGTCTGTGAGGTTCCGGGTTCGAATTCTGTCTGGGGCATCAATGCTTATGTCTGTGTGTGTGTGTATGTTTTAGTTACTTGATCGGGGATGCATCGTTGGACCAACACTTCGTACGACCAACAGCCTTTCAAGCAGCAAGAACCGGTGTACGACCAACACCCCAGGGCAAAAATCTGTGTTGGTCGAACGCCGTGTTGGTCCAACGCCGATACTTCGAAGTGTTGGTCTCATGCCGGTGTTGGTCCAACGCAGTGTTGGTTCTACGCAGGTGCTCAAAAAAATAATTTAAGATCATATTTTTTATTATATTTTTAGGTTTTATATATCTGGGGCGTTGTCAATTTTATTGTTGGTCCAACGCCGTGTTGGTTCAACGCCGTGTTGGTCCAACGCCGTGTTGGTCAAACGCAGTGTTGGTAAAACGCCGTGTTGGTCCAACGCCGTGTTGGTTCAACGCCGTGTTGGTTCAACGCCTTGTTGGTTCAACGCCTTGTTGGTTTAACGCCGTGTTGGTCAAACGCCGTGTTGGTCAAACGCTGTGTTGGTTCAACGCCGTGTTGGTCAAACGCCGTGTTGGTTCAACGCCGTGTTGGTTCAACGCCGTGTTGGTCCAACGCATGTAACCCACTTGATCAGCTACAATAGAGACGGGCAGAAGATAACAGTCCAATGACAAATAAAGCTTACCAAAGTTCTTGCCGAAACGGGATGGAAACACTACAAGTTAAGAAGAACACTTCTCTTTGTTTACATCAGCGCAAGATATTAATACCATCACTTTGTATGCATTTATTTGGAACACGAGGTATACTTTGTGTAAATTACGGGTAAGAAGCAGCTATTTATTTTCTTACTTTTCATTACGTGAGTGATTTAAATGCCCAAAGAAAGAAGGAAAGAAAACAAAATAAACTGCTGAAAACGAAATTGCGGAAGAGTTGAACAGAGGAAGGATCCTGAATACAAAAGAGAAGTTTGCGCTTGCATAAAAGAATCTTAATGCATTATTTCGTGATGTTAGGGCATCAATTTTAACTTGTTTTCTTGGCCCTTTGTAAAACAACTAACATCACATTATCACACAGTGGAATACAAACGTATGTTCATCTTGCTTTGTACAGTATTTTCCAGTTCGTTTATGATCTCCGCCCCTTCCTTCTTTCTTCTTTTATTACGAAAAGCGGGCTGGGGAGAGGGCGTCGGAGCGGAACTATTTAAAGAGTGGTTCAGTGTTTGTTTATCCCGAAGGGGAGGGGAAAAGAGATACATTTAATTCTTAAACAAGGAGTAGGAGGGCTACGCCCAGAAGGCAGCAGCAACAACAGCCCTGAGTTTCTTTGGCCTCTGAAAGCTCAAATGTCAGCAGAAGAAAATTATACTCTTGTAACCATTCAAAAGATCTAAGATTACTATCAAACAACCAAGGTTATTGTCGTTTGGCACTTGAAACATTTTTATTATTATTGTAAAGAGATTAAATAAATTAAGTCACTCACGTTGAACCTGTCAGCTGATTTGGACAAGACAAAATTTATTCAGTAGCATCTCTACTGCTAGTACTACCAGTTCTAGCATTAATAACATGGATAGAAAATATATATTCTAATTCTCTTACATAAAGTATCTACGGTGATCATATTTTCTGTCAAAATTCGGGACAGATTATATCAGGATCTAACGGAACCTAGGGATTCCGCCAGGATTTGTAGTTTGGGGGACTGTAAACAAAAATTGGGAGGGTATACGAAGTGGAATTTTTGCATGGTTTCTATCGATTTTCACCGTAAAAAAATGAGTGGGGTGTGTGTGTGTTGGGGGTGACAACCTACACACGGGGTGGGTCCGGCTGAATCACTGAATTTGTAGGTTTTGTGAGGGTGAACACAGGAAAAAGTTTCCATTTAGGTCGTAAATTTAGTTTAAACTTGAGCTTTTAAAAAAAACTACAAGGATTTTGAAAATAAAAAATACACCAACTTTAGAACTTAAAATTTTCCAGTTTTCTGATGCTCAGCTGTTATAATAACATACTTATTTTTAAAATACAATAACTTACGATTGAAGTTACTATTAAGCTATTATTAATTAGTTTATTCCCTGTTACTTATTAATTATGAATGCTCAAAGTACTACAGAGAAACAAGTGTAAAATCACTCTTTTGTTTATGAAATTCGGGACATTTTAATATTTTTTCGGGACATGGGGACACAGCCCAAAAATTCGGTACGTATGTATATCTATTTATTTGCTATTTATTTTTAATGGCTGAGATCAGACAGTTCCCTTCTCTTCCACTCAGCTATAATTATTACATTATAATGCAGACGTTCGTTATTTGAATTTTGAATCCAAGTTTATTTATGGCTTTTAGGATCTTTGGCTCAGGGCGGCAAAGGATAGGGGAAACGATGTTGATCAGAACTAATTGAGAAGGCACCGTCCCGGAATTTGCTTAGTATGAGTGAGAAAAGAACGCTGGGAAAATCTCCATCAGAATAGGCAGCCGCTGCTGTTCCCAGGACCTCCCGACTGCTAAGCAAACGCTCTACTAAAATAAACTACAGCCACTCGATACCCTATATCAGTGATTCCGCCAGACCCTACCTGTGGGTGGTGTCACCCCCCCAAATTCTCGACAATAGCACCAACTTTAAAATATTTGCGGAGAAAAATCGATAGAAACCGTGCGGTATTCCACTTACACCCTCCAAACCGAAAATCCTGGCGGAAACCCTGCCCTATATATTAAGAGTAGATATAATTTATTACCTCTGAGCCGTAACAGCTTCAACTTTGACATCAATCTATGATTCCAAATTCTAATAAGATACCATTTTGTGTGCCTCTGGCATCTTTCCTGCTCTGTCCTCGGCTTCATCTCATACCGCATGTCATTTACCGGATGTCTGCATTTCTTCCTCTTGCCTGGAGAGATCAAAAACCACCACCACCAAAGTCGCTAAAGCAACCAAGCGTAACATCAACTGATGGTTATAAAGAGAAACCCATGTTTTCTTCCACTCGGGTAGCGAGTTCTATAAATGCATGGAAGCCATCAATGTCCCGGAGTGCATTTCCCATTACACAGGGTTCTTTTCTTTTCTAGCTCTCTCTTTTATCAAGAAACTCTCCGGAATTCTTACCTATCTCAACCTCCCCCTCCCCCCCCAAAAAAAAACGACAAGTTCTTCTGTTCTTTTCGGATGAGTGACCGAATGGCAGAGAGGGTGGGTGAGGGGTAATAAACCTGTTTGGAATCTTCAGTTCTAGCTGAGGCAAGATTTATGTTACATCACTGATAAAGATCATGTATGTTTTCTCACCCCTTTTTCGAGGCCGCCTCAGTTATTTCCTGTCAGTATTACCAACTTGTATCAAAACCAATTTTTATCTCTTTTTTTTTTCTTTAAGATGTCCATTGTATTCATTAAACGATCTTCCCACAGCTGATGAACTTTTGTTTTGTTATCATTTTTCTCTATCAAATTATAACTATGGTTCTTACTTTCTAAGTTCTCATAATTATAATACAAAGAACAAATTATCATTATAATCAAACTCAAATTAGAAACAAAATTTATTTCAGTTGATATGAGTCTCATTGAGGGGTTAATGATCAGATATTGTAACTCTTTTTTTTTTCTTACATCTCAACTACATTTTACCTTATTATGCCTTTCTTGTTTGATATTTGAACTGTATCAAAGTTCGACATTTCTTGAGTAGCGATGTTTAACAATATATCGAGAAATCAAACTGAAATATCGCACTAAAATATAGAATCGAAATGTAAAAAATATCGAATCGAAATAATCAACCGAAATATCGAACTAAAAATATCGAAATATCATATATCAAAGTATTGATATATCGAATAGCAACAAATTCCAATATCGAAGTTTCGATATTTTTAAATATCGTTATCAGTTCGATATATCGAGTTACAAAACATTCCTACTTAACAAAAAAAAAAAAATGGTCGATTTTATTCCACTAACGAAGACAGAATTTGTTATCGCAAGAAATGGTGTACATATAGAGAAACCAGAATAGACAGATAGATCGAAGCGAGGAAACAATCGTAGACGTAAAATCGCTTCCGCTTGTAAGAAACAATAGAATCCCGCTTCGTCTTCTCCCTGTAGACTCGTTAGAAGTGAGAGATAGGGAGAAGAAGCTGGAAGCCACGGTCAGCAGCATAAAAAAAAGAAATAATAATAATAAATAAATAAATAACGTTCTGTGTAAAAATGTAGAATAATCGCGTGGGGAAAAAATCCCGCCTCTGCACCCGCAAAAAAAAAAAAAAAAAAAATCGCCAATATGAAAAAGCCTTGCTATTTTATTTTAATTATTCAACAATTTCCAGATATAGTCTAATTGCGACCATTTTGGGACTTAGCAACAATGATAAGAAAAAGGATTTTGTCAGAAATAGCTCCTGGCCTTATTTAAAGTACCATCCCAGTATTTGCCTTGTGGCATTAAGAGGAAACCAGGAGAAACCTCAGTCAGGATGGACTGCACCAGGAATCGAAACTGAATCTTCCCGATTACAAAGCGAGTACTTTACCCGACTATTTGAGGATCATCCGTCTGCTTTATCTTCCTTTTCCCTTCAACATACCTTCAATCGAATTCTTCAATACCCTGTATTACTTCTGCATGAACAATGTCCCATGAGCATGAGCCATGTCCCATTACTTCTGCATGAGCAACTTACCTCTTTTTATACTATCTCCACATTCCTTTCCTCTCTGCATTGAAATTTTATCATATCTTGTGTTGGATTAAAGTGTATTTAAAAATTATTAAGGATATTCAAGAAATGACCGTATTGTACGTAGAAAATAAATGCTTAGAAAGGTAACGTAAACTTCAAATATTATTTCCGGACGTCAAAAATTCCATTATGAACTTTCATTGTGTATTTGAATTGTACTCGTATTGTTTCAGATATACTTTCAAAGTATAGAATATCTAGAGACATTTTCCAGAAAGTTTAAAATATCTCCTAAATAAAATGTTTATCTAAACACCATTTCTGGTCTTCTATATAGCGTTTTCCATAGAAAGAGCAACCATCCATCAGCAAAGTCTTGAGGCAGTACTGACGTCTTTACTATCTTCATCCAGTTGTCGTCCTCAGGACAATAACATTGTATTTCTTGGTGAAACGACTTTTATTTTGTTCTATTTCTTTCCCTTGCTTTTTTCTATTTTCAGAGTAATCAGGAAAAAAGCTTCTGTTGTGAATTGCTGTGTGTGTGTGTGTGTGTGTGTGTTATACAAGACCATTCTCCAATTGATTCCCCCCCCCCCCACGTTGTGTTGCTGGCTTCTTATCGCGAATGGAGCAGCCATTAAAGTCATCACAAAGAACTCTACTTTGGTTTCTTTAAGTGGCTCCACATTTTCAAACAACAACCATCTTCAGAAGACAAAAAGGACATTCTCTCTCTGAAGATAAGAGTAACATTCTTTCGCTGTTACAGGACCACCACCATCAGCTAGTGAACCATCAGAAGCACCCTTCACCATAATACCACAAGCTTTCAACACGACAAATAAAATGATAGTGGTTGACAGACCCAAAACCAGAACATCATCATTTACTTTTCAGGATTCTTCATTTTGTGAACTTGCGAGACACATTTTATAGTAACAGTGGTGATTTAAAGACTGGGATCGAAAAGTAACACAAAAAAACCATATTGCAAAGTCAATAAATTATTCGTGAAATTTTGCTATTAATAAGTTTGTGGAAAATCACTGTGCTTGCAGGTAAACTGAAGATGTTAAATTAAAACTTTTGCGTAAATTCTTTTCTAACTGTATTGCAAAATTTGAAGTGTTTGAATTGTGATTTTTTAAGGATGGGTTCTAAAGTTCTGTTCAATGGACCCACACGGGTTTGGGTCATGTACACAAAAAGCGAGTATGAACCCGTTAGCAAGTGCACAAGAAGCAAACTGGGACCCCGAGCACACATGGTTGCTTATAGAAAAACAGGGGTGCGCTAGTACGCTGGTCCAATTCAAGAGTACTGTACAATATAGGCAAACAATGGACTCATAAAGTTATGACCCTTGAATACCTCGTTGAAACGTAAACTACAGCGTTCTTAATATTACTAGTCAACTGATTTAACAATTTTTACATCTTTAAATCGCAATAGGATTAAGCGTAAGAATTAAAAATGTCATTTTCTCACGGACGTCACCAAACTATTTATAATTGCAGACACGTAAGACACATGTAATATTTAGAGTCTCGAAGCCAGTGCTGGCTTCTTTTAATTATTGAGCTATTTCTATCAGCTAGCATCGCCCCCCGCACATAATTAGTGTTGCCGACGAAACGATATTTAGACTGTCTCGTCTCGAAAATATCTTGTCCACAAAGTGTCTTGTCTTGAAAAGATATATACTTTACATTACGAGAGCGCTGTCTCATTTCATTTTCTATAGCCATTTCTCTGTCTTGTCTCGTCTCGTGGCAACACTACACATAATGTACCTTCTTTCACTCATCTTTTCTAACTCATCAACATTTTGCTTACAGAAATATATTCGTTCTATCAAAGATATATATAGTGACAAACAAAGGGTAATTCGGAGCAAGACACCAGCTTCTCCCTGTTTCTTATTTCCTCATTGAATATATTTTAGAAAATACGACATTACTTTCATATAGGTCAAAATGATATTTGGAATATTCTCACTAGAAGAGAATTGCAAAAAAATTACGCCCGATTGTAAGGAAGTAGTTCTAGGCTAGACCATGATTTAGACTAAGCTGGGATATTTGTAACATGATGTTTAAGCCTAAGCCTAACTTAGACGAAGACTAAACTCCGTCTTTGTAATCGGCCCTAGGGTACCGAAGACACTCTGGTACTGACGTTGATAGGAGACTAAGTGCACCTCTGAGCGCCAGGAATGTGGACACTAAGGACAAGTCTCCAGCGTCCTGGTTAGGATTTAAAACTGGGTTGCCCGATTCGTAGTCAGACACACTACCACTACACTAACATTTTTTTTTTGTTCGTTTTCTACCCTTTTTTTCTTGACAATTTGTTTAGTCAGTTGCAAATAAACAATCCCTACGAGAATTTCTGAGATTAAAATAAGAAAGAAAAAAGTTCGCTTTCCATCCTGTAGATGTCAGTAGCAGCTATAGACCTAACTGTTGATTGAGAAGTTGAATTTTTTATTGGCTAAATTTTTAATCAGGCATCTGTAGAACGGTAGTGTAGATCCGAGATAATTCTGGCTCCTTATTTTATGAAATCAACGAGAAGAAGAGGAAGAAGAGAGAGAGAGAGGGGGGGGGGGAAGAAGGTTTGAAAGGAGTGAAGAAAATATCCAAAGACAGGGAAAGATAATCAAATCAGAACGCTGCCCCGTTATCTACAGAGAATCAAAAGATCTTCTCGATCAAAGAAACATTTATTTTCCATTGAAGAGATCCAGGAATATCCTTCGGGAAGAAAGAAAAAAAACACAAGAAGAATAGAAGAGGAAGGGCGTGGTTTATTAAATCTAAAGGAAAAGTGATGCGATCCAAGAGGCAAAAGAAAGATCTTTTTAGAAAACCTTTCAGTAGCCCTTAATGACAGTATTTTTGGCAAGCGAGAACGAGATTCCCCCCACCCACTCCCACCCAAGGTATATAAATATATATAAGAATTTGTTTCCAACAAAACTTCCTACTCCTTCTGTAAAAAATAGCGATGCCCCTTTTAAGCTTTTGAAACGACTGCCGAAGTTAAGCTGCTGAATAAAAGCTTCAAGAAGAATAATTGCGTTCATTTCTTTCCTTGTCTGCAGCAGTCACACACAAGAAGAAGCTATAATAATACTAGTAATTCTAGTAGTAGTAGTAGTAGTACCAAATTTGTGACTTCAATCTCTTCTTTTAAAGGACAAGAAATGAAGCGAAAAATCTAAGCGCCTAGTTGAAAACAGACCATACATGATCCAGGACAGAGAATGGTAACTAACAAATTTATTAGTTGGTAGATAAGAAAGATTTTGCTGTTAGACAAATCGAGAATTCTAATTTTCATCCACTTGCGTTGTGTCTAAAGATTTTGAACTAATAATAATAATAATAATTCAAACAGAAATCAATTACATTGATATGCGACTCTTGTTAAAGATATACCGTAATGTTAAGTGCTGGCCGGGTGGCGGAGCGGTCTGCGGCGGTAGGCCATCGGCTCGAAGGTCTCGGGTTCGAGTCCCAGCAGGGGCATGGGTGTGGATTTTAACAGCTAAAGGCGAATCGTGACGGGCCGAAGTCCAAAGTTACTAGACTGGCCCATATAAAACTAAAGTTTACCAAAGTTTTTATATAATGTTAAGTTTTCTATTTCTTCATCATAGATACAGAATAAAAAAATAACAGTGTTGATTCAATACTTTTCGTTGTCCTAGGGCGACCACCGCCTTTTTCTTAAAAATCAACACAAAACAACTGTGTTGATTCGTAGATGCATGTTGATTCAACACTTTGATAGTGTTAGTGCGTTGAATCACCATTAACAACATAACCAATGCCTTGAATCACAGAAATCAACACCATCTGTTGTATCACCACGGAAAAGTGTTCAATCAACACCGCTATATTATTTTGCTGTGTAGTTTCCAAGGCTGTTTTAATAGAGGATTTGCTTATAGCTATCTTATACCTAGCGAAAAAGTGAAGCCAAAAAGAAGAAAAACAACTGACCATCGACTAAGGCGACACACTTGATTGGTTAGCAGACAACAACAGAGCTTGCTACCATCCTTGTTTGCCGAAAACAATGTTTTTGATTGGAGCAAATGGGCTCACTGGGCGGGACTAAGCAGTGACACAAGTCAGTCTCACATCAGCGCCTAGATTTATGTTTTCCTTGACGTTGAAGTTTTTGCTTTTTTTTTTTACATGAAAAAATAATTTACCACAGAAATAGGTATCGCAAATGTATGGCAGTACATGAGGAAATAGTTTACATAAATCACGGTTTGTGCAAAACGGAAGTTTTCGAAATTCCAGTTAACTACCAAATAAGAGAGTACTTTTGTATTTTCGGTTTCAAGCAGTTCTACTTCAATTAAATATTTGAACTACAATTTGAAAATAACTGACGCATTAGAACATTTTGTATTTACTTTATGTTTCATTTTTTTTCTCTTTCTCTTCGTTTTGGATAAATAACATCTACGATCAACATTTATATTAGTGAGTGTTTCCTTGAAACTGAAGATTACCTCACAGGTAGCAATCAATTTTTTATTAGAGACTTACCTAAGCGTCTCCTTCAGTGTTGTCAGATTCGCGTCACAATATTTCCCTATTTCCCATCTTTTGTAAAAATTTCCCTGATTTCAAGTTTTCTTTAAAAAATAATGGAAATTTAAACAAAAAATGTGTCAAAAAGATGCAAGAAAATGTTCCGATTTTTAATTTTTGCCTTTTAACTTTTTTTTTTCAGATTTTCCGGGTATCCGGGAAATTTCTTTCCACCTGACAACACTGGTTTCCTTGACGACTCGTGCCACTATATATACACAGGGTGTCCCCAAAATAATGGTGCAAACATCGGGAGGTAATTGTTTACATCAAAAACAAGGAAAAAAAGTTCCTTTGAAGAATTTTAAAATTATGCATAATTTCGGAGATACAGGTGCTCAAAGTCAGGATGGAATAGTCACAAATGACGTCATAGCTCGACACTTAATGACGTAAGCGGTGTAGGCTTTGGAAATTACACTAGTAGTAGTACCTGATACATCTATTTAAGCAATGTTTTTGATTGGAGGAGTGCCGCATAGAGAGGTTTCGCAACATAAGAATTAAATTGTCAAGGAATTAATTGATTTAATAGGAGGAGCATAAAAATCCCCTCTAAGGCGTATTCACCAATCATAAACAAAACTTAAATGGATGGATTGAATACTAATTCGAGTGTTATTTGCTAGTCCGACCTGCTTACGCTATTACTTGTCGAGATATGACGTCATTTGTCACGATGTTTCCCTAACTTAGAACTCCTGTTGCTCCGAAACTAATCAGATTTCGGAATTTCTTCAAGGAAACTTTCTTGATTTGATGTAAATAACCACCTTTGAGGCATTATTTCAGAGACACCCTGTATATCCCAATACCCACAAACTTGTTCATTGGATAAATTACATTTTAGGTATAAAATGAAAATTCAAGTATTTTTAGTAGATATATTACAGTAGGCGCTCTTTAATCCGGCACGTTTGGGACCAAGGCCGTGCTGGATTAGTGATTTTGACGGATTATCGAACGTCAATATAGCATTATCGGAAATAACAAAGAAAAAAATAATAATACAGTACCGTACAATGAAAACTGACAGTCACGATATACAATCAGCAAACGAAAAACGCGGGCAGAGCAGTGGCGCGCCCTGGCGGTCAAGATCAACATACGCCCGAATCCACCCGAGAAAATCCGAACGCGAGCGGCTCGATTGGTGCCGGATTAAAGAATGTGTCGAACCGAAGAATGCCGAATTAATGAGCGTCCACTGTATTTGAACGGATTATTATTTTCTATTCATAATGTTTCATGTATTCATCATTGCCTCATTTAGAAAACTGATGTTAAGAAAATCTCAAACGAGGAATATAAGTAGTTGCATCTGTGTTCTTCATGTACTAGAACTGTGTCTAGTGTTAAGGAAAAAACGAAATAACATTTAAAGGAAGACTTCTTTAATAGTTTGTGTTAGAATTGTTGTTGCTTTATCCTTTTCTGTATTTTCTTTCTCTTTTTTTAAGTTCTGGGAACACAATTTTATGTTGTAGAAAGAGCATTAGAAAGAGAACTTGAGGCACAAAAAGCAACAGAAAGTCTAAACTGGCTTTTGGGTAGGTGGGTCGTGTGTAATTGAAGTGAAGCACAAACAGACGCTCATCGCGTGCTGATTCTAATGTCTGTTTTCTTCAACTTCTGCGCGTGGTCACTGCTCAAAACACGCCATTTCTATATATTTTTTCTTCTTTGCCTTCCCATTCTTTTCTCTTCCTTCCGTGCTTTCAGAAAGATAATGAAAATCTTCCAAAAAGGAAAAGAGAAAAGACTACAAGCCAGAAAATTATTTGCTTCGCCATTGGTTTTGGTTTAACTAACAACTTCTGTCCTAATCGAGTTTGTAACTTCTATGAACAGGACATGCTTTTAATGTGGGATCCGAAACACCTGATTCACCTATAATGTGATGTCACTCGTTACTAAACTGACTCTTTCCCACAACTCTGCCTTGCCTCTCCTCAAGTATAGACTATAATATTGTGAGCGTATTTAACTTTCTGGTTGGTGTCCAAGTGTAGTAATCTGTGTAGGGAATCAATGAATTCCAACTCGTGATGTATGACAACGGAACAAAAGCGAAGATATGTTTGCAACCATTAAAAAAATGAGGATAATTTTTCTCTCAAATGTACGAAAAATCAGGAAACACAAACCTAACTGATTCTAAGTTGACCCTCCGTCTCCTCGATGTGTAAATCGCTCTAATTCAGATTTTATGTTCAAAATTCTTGATTCTCATATGCAGTTAGCTTTCAATACGTATTCCTATTTTGCTTCCTTCAACATTTTTTTTAAAAATGATCCTATGGTAAATAAAAATCACACACTCAGAACACTACATAGCTATTAGTTAATTTGCATTTGAATTGAAATTAGACGTTACTACTTCTACATGTAAGCTACAGTACTATTTGTCGTAGTTATAAAGTGTTACTGCGTAATAGCTTCATAAAAACTAATGAGTTAAAAAAAATCGAGATGTTTCTTCTGCAAGTGTTTTTCCAATACTCTTGGAATTGTATTTACGACCTCCGCCATCTTTGTCTCAGGCTGAAATAGTGTACTGAAGAGGATGTCGTTTGGATGTAAACCAAGGCCTCGTTTGAAGGTGTATGTTGAACTAGTTATGAACTTAAGTATAGTCTTTGTTTAGTAATTCGATGTGTATGTCTCGCATTGCAGTATTATGGTGAGTTTCCAGCTGCGAGCATATGAAAGAGTTACGACTCTAATACATTAAAGAGAGTTTTGGCTCCATCATTCGTATGTTATTTTACGTATTTGCAGATTGTGACAAAATCTAGCATACGTGAATTACATACGTGTCTGGCAATGTAAAATGAAAGAACTGTAATAGATATTTTCGGCCACAACATCGTTGATGTTAGAATGTAGATTAGGTTGTGTTAGAACTATAGGCCTACACTTCATATAAATAATCGGCCTGAGCTAGATATGCCTAAGGATCATTAAAGTCAAACTCAAATACTTAATCTATATATATGACACATAAATTGATAATAACTGGCAGTCGAGTCAGGAATCGAATATAGAAGACCATCGTTTATGAGATTTGTATCTGCAGAAGGAGTAAGATAAGATTTTAATCTTAAACATGGGTGCCAATTCGCATGCAGAAAGTATTCAAAACAACTTAGAGAGCTATATAATTCAGAATGTGGAATGGAGGACTAAAGGCTTGGCGCCATATCCGGTTGGTTGCCATAGCAGCGGCGGGGGTCAAGTCTAAACAACAGTGAACAGTCAAGTAAGTTAGATGGTAGGAACGTAGACAGTAACTTGTGGAAGTAATGGCTGATTTTTTTTTCTTTTTCTGGTTTTCATCCTTTTAAAGCGACATGTCTCTCTCTCTCATTGTAACGTTTGCAATCTGGTACGAAGCACATACCCATGATGAATTATTATTATCGAAGAAACTACATAAACCAACCACTGTTGTTTAGACTTGAACATGGCGGGTTACCATGACAACCAACCGGATCTGACAGAAGACTTTTGTGGTCTATTGAGTGGGAAGAAAGTCGATATATTAACCCAAAAGTGTCTGCATATAATTCTGACGTTACTACAGTAGCATTTCTTTAAAATTAATTGTAAAAGTTACTAAAGTGCGAATCGAACATTAGTTCGTGAAAGTACATTTCTGCTTTTCCTGCATTGAAATCTGAAATTTCTGCTCTTCTGCTTTTCCTGCATTGAGCGTTAATGCCACAATTGATCCTGGTGCATGCAGCAACGTTGAAGAACAGATCAATCAGCCTTAAGATGATCTTCAACTTGAAAATAGCGAAACTTCAGCAGATAGTACAGAAACTTCACGGAGTTAAAACGAACATCTCAGCTGAAAAAGTTTTGTTCCACCGTATAAAACTATAGATGAATTTGTGACATGTCTGAAGCAAGGACATCGGAGGTCTCGGGTTCGAATCGTGGCTGGCGCCTGGATGTTTGTGATTGTGGATTTTAACTAGAACGTGACGGATAGTCGTGACAGGCCGACGTCAAAAGTTACTAGAAATGGCCCATACAAAATAAAGCTTATCAAAATTTACGAAAGAGGTAGGATAATCTATAGCTGAATTTGTAACAAGTCTGAAACAAGAAGTAGGAGAATCTATAGTTGAATTTTTGACAAGTCTGAAACAAGAGCCAAGAGAATCTATAGTTGAATTTGTAAGAAATCTGAAATGACAGGCATGTGTAAATGTAACTTAATGGCCTTCAGAAAACTTAGGCTTATACCGAAGTGGAAGGAGCAATTGAGGACTAACTTATTTTCAGTGTATAAGACAATTCATCGTGATAGCGAATTTACGTTAGAGAAAGCAATGAATTTGACCTATGAATAATAAAGCAATGCAACATGATAGTATATATTTTTTAAAATGAAGAATACATATTGTTGAAGAGCAGACTGACAAGGTAAATACTTTTCACAAGCAAAGAGATTGAAACAAAAAGCAAACATAAGCAAGTAACGGAGAGACCTACATCGAACTGTAAATTTTGAGGTTATAATCACCCGAAGAACTCTTGCCCCGTCATAGGAAAGAAATGATTTTTAGTAAATCATTTTAAATCACAGTGTTACAGGCGTAAAAAGCAGATGTCGGAATCAAATATCCAGAATGCAGAAATACATCGGAACATATAGAAAGACATAATGAATGGTCAGCGACATTGAATATCGGTCTTGGTATCGACGATGTACGGAAAGTTTCAGAGCAGTATGATGAATACTTTGATGAGACACAAGCCATATTAATACAGCTTCAAACATAGAACTAAGAAATAAGAGTGATAGCAGATACAGGATTCTTTTAAATTGTATTTATGACCTTTCAGCAACTTTGGCTCAGGCCGAGATATAGGATCACGGAGACGATATGGGAAGGCAGTTGCCCAGAACCTAGCACGGTGTAACTGAGGAAAAACACAGCAAAATCCTGTCACTGAGTCCACCCTGAGTTTAAAGTTATTTGTATTTCTTTATTTACTTGGACGAATTAGAATTCGAAGTCACTTGCTACGTATTCAGGGTTCGAGTTCCAGCAGGAACTTGAGTGCCTCTTCAACACTTCTTAACGAAATGAAAGTTATATCTTTCCTTTCATTATTTCCCACATTAATTTCATACCAAAGGGAATAAATCCCTTTAAGATAAAAAGACATTTCTTCTTGACAAAGATCTTATGAGTAAAGGAACCACAGAGAAGTGGCCTAAAAAAATTCTACAGAAGTGCAGAAACTTCTACAGGAAGGGAAAATTTATCACTTTTCAAACTTCTCCATTATGTAAAGAAAATTAACCAATTAATTTTCCCTTTCAAGCAAGAAAGGAGCTAAAGAGTGAAGAACCTCAACCATTCTTTACCTCCAGCATCATCATCTTGCGTGCAACTAACTTGTTTTTAGCATAAATCGTTAAAAAAAAAAAAAGGCTTCATCTGGTTGCTTCTGCTGTTAGGTTACTGCTCCTTCTGATATATATATAAACTTCGTATATAGTGTGTGTGAGTGTGCTCTTGTTGTAAATTTACATAAATCTATACACGTAGCTATTTGCCGTGAAGGAACAAAGTTTAATTATTGAATTTTCCTTGTAACTGAGGAAAAAAAAACATGTGTATGGTGGGGGGATGTAACAGAGGTTTCATTTCAAAGAGACGGAAAAGAAAAATGAAATATTGACTTAGTTTTTCCCTTCCATTTTTCCTTGTTCACCTCTTTTTTAATTATCCTTAAGATAGATGGAGAACTGACGCATCAACAAAAAAGTTTTCTTTCAGAACTTCTGTTGCTTGCTTTCTCCTTCTTCTCACTGGTCTCTCACTCACTCATTGATTCCACGTTTCTTTATATTTCTGATCCACGCACGTCCAACGGCAAAATGAAAAAAAAAAATCTCCCCTTGAAACAGTTGGAATTGGACTTTGCGTGCAAATGTGTTTTTCCACAACAGCAGCTCAGTTGTGTGTAATTGAAAATGAACAATATTCCCCGTGTCGTGAGCTTACTCTTTTACGAAATGGATAAAGAGTTTATTTTGCTGAGAAATGAAGTCTTGTACTCCGAAGCCCGACGCTGTGTAGAAGGGTGTATCAAAAAGATTCCAAGCAGCATGGAAGACAACTCTAGCGAGTAGAAGATGGGAAGCGACCATTATGTTGCAGAACGCTGTATGAGCGAGTGCATTATCGTGATGTTTTAAACAGATACGAGGAAAAGTACCCGCCCGTTGGTGCGGAGTGAACATAATATATTGGCAACATTCATTGGGCATTCAACAATACTCGTTTCCATGTGGCAGGCTGCGCCCTTATCTTGGTACGTTTTTGGGGGCTGCGCCCCCTTTATTGTAACCAGATTCTCCTATGTGTAGGGGACAACACTCAAACACTTCTCCTTCATTTCAGACTTGACGGAGAGGAATTCGGTTTCTTGATGGCTCATCTACGTGCTAATCCGGAAATACCAAAGAAAGAATGATCAAAATCGGTGCAGTAGAACGGTCGGACGGACTGGACAAAGCCTTTTTTAGCAAACTTTTTTTAATATATAGATAAGGATTGCCTACACTGTTCCATATGACACACTGACTTCGTTAGTAATATCCTGTATGGTTTCTGTGGCAAGTCTCATGACCACAATGACGTGTGTCAGTACGTCCGCAATGGGTCCAGTACGATAATCGGAAACGAAGTGGGGAAGGATGTTGATGAAACTCCAAAAACTTTCCAGAACCAAAGTCAACCTTACGTGAAAAAAAAAACGAAACAGAAGTTGAGAGTTATATGAAGTACTACTGCATCCACCATATTCCCCGGACCAAAAGACTACCACAGGTTTATGCATGTAGGTCACTTCCTGAAAGGGTGTTAAAAAACATAGTGCAGACGTCACTTCCAGGACTTTATTACTTCACGGGAGCTACGTTTCTTCAGGGACGGGATTCAGATCCTTGTGACTCGTTGGTGTCGCTGCAGACGGAGACTATTTTAAATGAAGTAGGAATGTTTACTCCATTGTAAAACTTAGTAGTACGAAAACGGCCATGGGTGGACTGGCTATGTAAAAAGGGCGCGGTCACATACTCTGGGAGGGCGCCGTCCATCCGAAGGCTCTTGCGGGTATGGAATACTCCCAAATAAAAGGAAGTGCAGGGGGCTTCCCCCGGAAAATTAGTACATAAAAAGGAACAAAAGATTAAGAATCTATTGTAGTTAATCACGATAGAATTATACAAATTCAATATTTTCATAAACAAACAAAGCAACTTTGAGTATTAAATGTATGATAAAAATCTATTATGTAGCTTTCTTATTTTTTTTTTTTCAAGAAAAATCGTGTTAAGGGAGGAAGCTGTGCGCTCTCCTCAGACTAAGACGGGCCTTCGCCCCTCCCGAGGAGGGCGCAGGGGCACTGATCTGGGGAGGGCGCATCGGCCATCGGGCCGGTACTTTATTATGACCAGTCCACCCATGAAAACGGCCATTTATTTCTGATCGACCTGGTTTATAGGGAACTTATTTATTTCCGGGAAACAGAGACATTACACAAAAGGAATGATTATTTAGAGAGAATTATTAATGAATGACATGAATAATAATGAATAAACTAAACTTTAGCGTTGTACATCCCGTGGCGCCGATTTCACAAATTCGCAAACTCACCCAGCATACATATCAATGACTCTAGGAACCAAACGCAGCACCATCGGTAAAAGAGAGCCGTCGAGTTGTGATGACGTTACAATCATCCCTATATTAAACATTTTTATTTGCCAATGCCACCTTGTACAGCCTTAAGCCTACTTAGAGATGACAAAGGACAAGATTTTACCTTACACGCTAATTTGCGAGAGAAAGTTCAGGGAATCCGGAACGGATTTGAACTGCTGGTTTTGAGATTCGATATGTCAATTAATAACCACCCATTGCTCTCACGACACAATATTTTTACATTGAACCGTGTAGGGTTACAGAACAGATCCGTTGGAATTTTTAATTGAATCATTAAATTGAGCACTTGTACTGCTTTTGGCTTTTTGTTAGGACGGGATGGATGAGGAAGATTGATATTTTAAAAGTTTATTGAAATTTAGTAAACAGAACGATACTAAAATATTTTATTTTTGTACCCTTTTAAAACTAACATGCAAGTTCCACTTGGGAGGACACAAACATTTATTTGCATTTTAGATATAGTTTAATAATATTTTGGTAAATATTAAGGTTACAAGTAAACATTAAATGATAATAATTAAAAAAATGGTTTTGATGATAAAGAAAAGTATTTGACAATTTCTTGAGCAAATAGAAATTTATTACGCAATGCGCGCGAGTAAAAATACCCTTAACAAATTAACATTGCTTTTAATAATAAAAGAAAAATTATTTATGTAATCGCCTTTAAAGTTCAGTCTTTAAAATTGCTAGCTTTTATTAAGAATAAGAATCATTTTACACGTGTGGCAAGTATTTATATATTCATACAATAAGTTCTTGAAGAGCAATACTATTACCAACTTCAGTGGAGTCTCTTGAAGAAAGAAAGGTGAGGGGCAGGAGGGACGAAGAATAAATGTTGTTCCCTTGACGAGAAATCACAAGATGACATCCTACAGATCACCTTCCTCCGGGACCAAGATATAAATACTTCACAATGCCACAAGAAAATACTTTGAACATGGCACACTGTAGAAAACACTAGGCACTTGTGCTTAGGCTAACGCACATTGGAAAATTGGTAAAAATGATTTTCCACTAGACGACATTAACTGGTTTGGCAAGCAAAGATAATCCAAACACTACGTTTCAGCGTTGAAATAAAATGAACTGACAAAATATTACAAATTAAGTGTTTCACAACAACTTGTCATAACATTTCCAACTTATTCGTAACAACTCCGTACACAACGATTTTAGGCAGTTTCCAAACGATGTATCACATAATATCAGCTATGGTTGATAGTAAAAATGTCTTCATCCCCGTGGTTTAAGCGTGTACCTGCCCGTCGCACACAAAGCATTCAAGCTTTCTTTCAATTTTCGGTTCCAACGAAGCACAGTTTTAGATAATTCATAACTAAAACGAGACTTAACACTTGAAATGAACATTTGGAAGCTAAAGGTCGTTTGTGCAGATATGTAAGACACCAAATACGTTCATACTTTGACTCTTTTTACAAGCAAACGCGGGAAATAATTAGACCAAACGACGTGGAGTTGACACTACGAAGTCAACATTGCTTTTGGTACTGCGGCTCGACCACCGAGCAGTAGAAAACCCAAGTTTACCCATAGGGTATTGCGAAATGACTCAGGTTGATTACGTAATTGTTTATAATGTTCATATGAACAATGATATTAATATAAATCGACCTTATAGGCATTCATAGAGTAACAAAGAGCCTTAGTACGTCACAGCTCAAACCTCTACATATTACCGAATAAGGTTATTAGAAATGATGCGAAACGAATGTTGATACATTGCCTGGCGTCTGAAAGTCTCTATACATTTAAAATTGCTCTGAAAAGGGATTTTCCCGACATTCGATACAAAAGAAACTCAGGAAAGCCAAGAAACTTTCAGCAAAATCTATCAACGCCATTACCAAAGCAAATAAAAAATCCTTATTGAAAAAGCACAAAATCAGTAAAATGATTACGATATAACATTAATTATCAACGACGAGCATGATTAAAAATATATAATTTCCAATTTTTAACCTTTAATTGAAATATGTAGCTAAAACAATGAAGCTTTAAGAATAATTTCTTTTCTCAATAGGCTGGTTATTCCAGTTTAAAACTTTATAAGAATATATGGATTCTTGTCACAACGTTTGGTTAGAGGGAACCGGAAATATAATTAACTATCTCTATGGCTTACAGAATTCGCAAGTTAATTACGTAGTAACAAACGCCCACCATTGGGTTCTATCCTGGACAACAACATGCCAGTTTTCGTCATGACCCTTCTCGAAGATCCTTCTAATATCTTTCCTTCCAACGATGTTTCGGTATGTCCAACGGCCTCTTTCCCTCAGGTTTACCAACAAGGATATAATACAGTCTTTGTTTTTTTCCCATCCGAGCCCATGGCCTGCTCCTTTCAACCGTTGTAAATTTCATTATTCTTATATCAAAAGAACCATATGGTCTGTGGAGTTCTTCATATGCAGTCTCCTTTATTCTCCGGTCAACTCTTCCCGTTTTGACTAGTATTTTTTTCTTCAAAATTTTATTTTTAAACGCTCGCAATTTATGTTCGTCTGCTAGTGTCATATTACAACTTTCACAACCATAAAGTATTACCAGCAAAATATCTATTTTGTATATTTTCAACTTTAGTTTTCTCCCTATTAAACGCGAGGTTAGGAGCTTCTGAACTGAATAGAAACATGTGTAGTCTGATTCTAAGTGACTTTCTTAACATCTTCCGTGACCTTAGTTTTATTTGTTGCATGTGCTCTCAAGTATTTAAATTTGTTTACTTTCTCTATGATCTTATTCTTAATTGTTATGTTTCTATTTTCTTCATCTTCTGTGCTTCGGCTTATAATCATGCATCTTGTTTTCTCTACGTTCATCTTAGACCTACCTCGTCGCAGGCTTGTACTAAGACAGGGTAGACATCGGTGTTACTTTGTATTGCATTTACATAGTCACTATTAAAATGTACATCATCCGCGTATACGAACAGTTAGTTAGAAGCCCTCCAGTATTACAAGTAGTTAATTTTTATCCTCTTTCATTCTTAAAATTGTACTAAACTCTTGATGAAGAAAAGAAGGGAAATGAAAGAAGAGGAAAATTGCATAAAAAGGATTGAGTACATAGAACTAAATAAAACCGTAAGGAAGAAAATAAGAGAGGATGTACGAAGATATAACAAAAACCTTGTTAGAAATACAATCGAGGAGAACAAGAGCCTGAAGAAAACCAAACAGCAGCTCATGATAGGGAAAAAGCAAATAATTGCAGTTAAGAGACCAGACGGGACCGTAACATGAAATAAGGAAGAAATTATAAAAATATTTGAAAATTTCTACAGAGAATTGTACTACTCCGAAGAAGAGCTAAGAAATGAAGACTCAGAAGAAAATGATTTAGATGTCCCAGATGTAATGAAAGAAGAAGTGGATAAAGTACTTCGAGAGATGAAGAACGGAAAGTAGCCCTAAGAAGATGGACTCACAGCAGAGATGTTTAAATGGGGAGGTGAGAACATGAAAGAGGAACTTGCTAGATTATTCTCGATGTGCCTGAGAAAGAGAGAAATACCTTTAAGTTGGAACAATGCCGTTATCATCTTGTTGTACAAGAAAGGGGACAAAGAACGCGTCGAAAACTACAGACCAATTAGTTTACTGTCAGTTCTATACAAAATGTTCACCAAAGTTATTTTGAATCGTATTGAACGGGACTTGGATTTTAACCAGGGAAAGGAACAAGCCGGATTTCGTCGTGGATTTAGCACAATGGACCACATACAAACATTGAATAGAATTATGGAAAGGACTAATTAATAACTTCCACTACGTTTGGGATTTATAGATTTCGAAAAAGCTTTCGATTCGGTCTCCTTGTCACCAGTACCTAAATCACTTGAACATCAAGGTATCGAAAATGCGTACGTCAAGCTACTGCGAAACATTTATTCGACAGCCACTTCTGTCATTAGACTACATCAAGAAATAAAAAAAATATAGTTGGAAAGCGGGTAAGGCAAGGAGATTCAATTTCCCCAAAACTGTTTTGTGCGGTCCTGGAGATAGTGTTCCAGAATTTAAACTGGGATGAAGTTGGAATTAAAATTAATGGCGAATATCTTCATCATCTACGGTTCGCTGATGATATAGTCCTGTTTGCTTCAAATGCGGAAGAACTACAAACCAGAATGGAAGAACTGAATAATGAGAGTTCGAAAATAGGCCTTAAAATGAATTTAAGTAAAACAAAAGTAATGTACAACCAACATGCTGCAAAACGGGAAATAAAGATGAACGGAGATACAATAGGCATAGTTGATGAGTATGTTTACCTAGGCCAGCTCAAAACATCGAATGCAAAGTTGACTGATTAAATAAATAGAAGATGTAAAATGGCGTGGAGTTCGTTTGGAAGACTACACTTTATTTTCAAAAGCAAACTACCAATGTGTCTGAAGCGTAAAGTTTATAATCAATGTGTCTTACCTGTGATGATGTACGGCTGTGAAACTTGAACATTGAATGCGAAAACGACTCAAAGATTGAGAGTCACACAAAGAGCAATGGAGAGATGTATGCTAGGAATAACCAGGAGGGACAGGAAGAGAAATGAATGGATTCGTGCACAAACAAAGGTAGAGGATGTAATCAAGACTGCGAAGAAGATGAAGTGGAGATGGGCCGGTCACATAGCTAGACGAGCAGATGTAAGTTGGACGACAAATGTACTACATTGGATTCCTAGAGAAAACAAGCGACCGAGACGACGTCCGAATGCAAGATGGGTAGATGAAATCAAGCGTTTTTCAGGAGCTACATGGATGAGGATAGCAGCAGACCGAGATATGTGGAAAGAAAAGGGGGAGGCCTTCATCCAGCAGTGGATAGAAAATTGCTGAATATGATGATGATGATATTCTAATGCAAAGTTAGAGTAGTGGGGATAAGTCATCACCTCGTTTCAACCCGCTGGGCTCTCAAAACTATCTGAGATATTTTGCTTATGGGATCGCTGAGACATACTCTCACTTGCTGAACAAGTATTTTCTTAATTCCAAATTGTATATTTTTCTTTCTTTTTGATAGAATAATATGCCTTTTTAAAATCTATGAAGGACTGGTGAACCGTTCGAATAGGCGAAAATCTGGTCCAACGTAGATTTTTTTTTCTGAATCCGTTGGTGATCTCAAATTATTTTATCTACGTATATATTATCTCTAGCTTTTCCAAACATCCAGAATTTTTAATCGAATTCGCTTGAAGATCGTCACGTTCATTTCTAATCATCCCCAGCCTTAGCTGGTAACCTTTTCTTAACGAGTTTTCCCCTTTGTATAGATCTGTTACACATTTCATAAATTTCAGCACTAATTAAGAATTACGTCATTTCGACAAAAATGCGTACTATTTATTGGTAGTGTAAGTTGCGTGGGAAAAAGGAGTAAAACCTCTTAAACGCATAAACAAAGAGTACATATCAAAGCCAGTTGGAGGAGAGCAAATTGCTTTATGGACTCCCAACTTATGAATAATTTATCTATTTATTTTATTTTCTAAGTCAGCATATACCTAAGTCATCAGCCGGCCGGGTGGTCGAGCGGTCTGCGGCGGCAGGCTATCGACTCAACGGTACCGGGTTCGAGTCCCGGCAGGGGCATGGGTGTGGATTTTAACACTTAACAGCTAAAGGCAAATCGTGACGGGCCGAAGTCCGAAGTTACTAAACTGGCCCATAAAAAAAAAAAAAAAAAAAAAACCTAAGTCATCAGCATTGATGACATATCTAAATACCATTTAGAAATATCATCACGGAGGTCGGATGTGGAAAGGGGATGAGAAGATGTCGGCCAGATCTAGATTGAAGGTTCCAGCCCAGCATGAGCTTGGTGTGAGTGAGAATAAAACCTTTATCAGGAGTGAACGGAGAACCTTCTAAATAAGAAGCCAACGCTTTAGCGACTGATCAACAACTACTCGACAAACTGATGTGTATGATTTTCAAAAACTATGAGTCCAAGCGGTGTTAAGTGTAAGCTCAAGTCGTATTCTCAAATGTGATGTTGTTACCACGACCACAAATGCGAGTATTGAATTTAGATAATTCTGTTACTCAAGAGCGATAAATCGTGAATATTCATAGGATGTAGAACAAACAACGTACTGTGTCTTATAGAACGATGTCCTGATAAAAAAAAAAGGATATTATCTGATGATTTTAACAAAACAAAAATTAAAAACGTGATTTTTCTCTCATCCCCCTTTCCGTTTTCGTGGAAAAAGCAACCATAACACGTGCTTAGTAGCATTTGCTGTTTTAGCAATGAGACCAGAACAAATCTCCCGTATTTACGCAATATTTTTCCCACTCGTCTGTCTGGACAAGCAGGGATGAATCCCCCCAAGCTTTGGCATTATCCTGATTAATTTCATTTGGATGGTGTCCATGTAATAAATGGCTTCTCTAAACGAGATTTACACTTTCAGGGTGCTTCACATCCATACGAAATACCGATCTTCCTAGTTCCGGAAACGCTATCATGTTTTTTTTTATATATATACAAACATATACATGGTTGGCAGCAGAGAAAAAAATGCATGTAATTATCTACATTAGTGGTTCCCAAAGTGGGCGATACAACCCTCTAGGGGTCGCTGGAACGATCCAGGGGGTCTTTGCAACCTCGAGCGCAATTATTAGTGGGGGGAGGAGGAGGGACGTTGAATAAAATAAAGGGTAGGTGAAAGCATAAAGTAACAAAGAACAAAAGAAAAATTTGAAAAGTCGTTCTTACATATTTAATCTGTTGTGTATGACAAAATGTGGTACTGTATAACCTATAAACGAAAGGTCAATGCCTCCAACAGGTCTTAACTCGCAAGTGATGGTACAATGCTTAGTTCAACAAAAGTTATGCTTTATTCTGGAGATTATCCTTATCTGTGACATTGCTTGTTGATGCAGTCTTTGTTTCATCTATTAAGTTGACTCGGATATACAGTAAATAGAAAAATATATGATAAATTTAGGAACTTGTATGTTACAAGTTACAACATACAGAGCAGTTCATTTCTAGAGGGATCCTTGGTGATTTTCTTTTTCTGAGTGGATTTTTGCTAAACAAGCTGGTGAGCTTTCAAGAACAGGACCTACAGTAAAGTGGGCTGCGAACCACTGCGTTCAATAGACCCCGGCGAGAATTGAACCCGTGACCATTTTCTTTTCTTGTAAAGGGGGCGATAGGCCAGATAAGTTTGGGAAACTCCGTTGACATCAAGGTGAACAAATTTGAAATGGAAAATATGAACTCAAAAACAGCATGGACACATGACATTGTTCCTGCAGATGTGTAAGCGAATCGATAAGGCAATAACAAAGACTGGCGGAATAATTTGTCATCTCGGACTGGGGTTATGTGATGTTTATAACCTTAACTTTATTTCGTATGGGACCAGTTTTAGTAACTTTGACTTCGGCCCGTTACGATTATGAATGCGAAAAATTCACATCCATGCCCCAGACGGGATTCGAACTCTGGACCGCTGGCTTAGCGCCCCAACTCACACGGCTACCAGGTCGGCATGTGATATATATGTCAATATCGATGTCGATATTTTTTTGAATACTGATATAGTGGAAATATCGACCTCAATATATCGATATAATTATTTTATTTCTCAGAAACCAGTCAGGTGACACCAATTCCCCGATGGCATACGTGTATGCTTGAAGTAAGAAACTCCACACAATTGTGATTTTTTTTCTAAGAAAGATGTTTGGATGATACATCCACAGAAGTTGCTGAAATAGATTGATATTCTGTCTTTTGTGCATTTCTTTAGTAGTGACTAAAAAAATAATAAAATAAACTTTTTAAAGACATACTTTTGTTAAACAGTTCGTACTAAAAGGCCAAAAAAAAAAAAAAAACTTTGTTTTACAAGACTAAAAAGAAAAGCATGCAGTACGCTCTCATATACTGTCACCTTATCAATTCTTCAATTGACGCACCCCCATGCTTTTCTTTTTAGTCATGCATTAACAAAGTTATTTTTTACTTTTTAGTACGAATCGTTTAAGAAATAAAAGGTATTTTTTCGAATTATTTTGGTGTCTGAATACTTTATCATCAAGCTAATGTTTTGTGACCCGAATCCTAAAGTGTTCTGCAACCCGTCAAAGCGCAACATCGTTGTAGGCTAATATTTATTTTAGGTTAAAGAAGTCCATATTAAAAAAAAATATATTAAACAATGGAATATTGTATTGTCACCCGGTTTACGTCACTGTGCAAAACATCATCATTATATGACGTCGGGAAATTAGTTATATTGACGTTACAAGATTTGAAGATACCACGAACCATTGTGAACTAAATAAAAACTTTTTTAAACTTTTAAACTTTTTTTAATGGGCCAGTCTAGTAGCTTTGGACTTCGGCCCGTCACGATTCGCCTTTAGCTGTTAAAATCCACACCCATGCCTTTGCCGGGACTCGCACTCGGGACCTTCGAGCCGATGGCCTACCGCCGCAGACCGCTCGACCGGCAACTAAAGATAAGTCTTTTAAAATAGTTAATAATCTGGAACAAGGGATCTGATTACGTATGCCTAGGTTTTCTCTATTTCATTTCTTAAAAGTAAGAACTACGCTGGCCACTACTTTGTTTTCGATTTTTCAAATTTATGGAAAACAAGAAATTAAATTCTTGGAGAATACAAAATATAGTGGTTATGAAACTATGACGAGAAATTCGTTTTTAGCTTAGATATTTGACTGCCCAGTGTATAATGTCACACCTTGTTGGCGGTCAGAAATCTAAGCTAAAAGCCGGATTATTTTTTTTTCAATCTCGAGAACGAACAGCTTGCTGGCGGTCAGAAATCTAAGCTAAAAACCGGATTGAATTTTTTTTTCAACCTCAAACGAACAGCTTGCTGGCGGTCAGAAATCTAAGCTAAAAACCGGATTGATTTTTTTTCAATCTCAAGAACGAACAGCTTGCTGGCGGTCAGAAATCTAAGCTAAAAACCGGATTGAATTTTTTTTTCAACCTCAAACGAACAGCTTGCTGGCGGTCAGAAATCTAAGCTAAAAACCGGATTGATTTTTTTTCAATCTCAAAAACGAACAGCTTGCTGCTGGCGGTCAGAAATCTAAGCTAAAAACCGGATTGATTTTTTTTTCAATCTCAAAAACGAACAGCTTGTTGGCGGTCAGAAATCTAAGCTAAAAATAAATTATTGAAAAGCAATACGTACTCCACTTTTCATAATTCCACAAACAATATCGAACATACCACGATCTCAAAGGGTTCCATGATTAAATATAGTCTGAATTAATTACAGACATTAAAAATCTACATGAAACCGGGGCTCCCTTCATAGAAGAAATACTCAGGAAACGAAGACCGTAAAGTCTTCCATAATTTAGATCATATTTCTTATTTCAGTCAAAAATAAATATAAAAAAAAGACGAATTTAATTTTCATATTATTATTTATTCACATATATTATCCATTACGTTATCAATAAACTCCACAACTCAAGTAAATATCGATCAACATGTTAATAAAATAAATCTAGTACTATTCACGGGCATTTTGATTAATTAACTCAGTAATATTCCAAATTACATTTAGTTCCAAACATAATATGACCTGGCAATATTTTGTAAAACAGTTAAAGTCAAGATTCCAAAATATGTAAGGAACTGTGAAATTTCATAACTTTACTCAATTCTCGGTTTTAAAATATCTGTACTTGTTTTCTCACTTTATTTACTACACTTTTTACACATTTCTATTCAATAATGGTCATTCGCCTGAAGATGACTTCCGGGAGAAGGTGAAAAGAACTTAGAGAGAAAAAAACAAGGTAGTGAGAACAATATACGATTATTTTAAAACGGTACAAATTGTTTTCTAAATAATACTGGTTTCCTGGGTGTAGAAAAAATGTCATTATTTATTTATTCATGTCATAGAGTTACGTACCACTATCATCGTGTCTGCATTCCAAAATTATAAATATTGTCTTTTGTCTTCTCAGAACTTTGAACAATCGAAGTAGTTCAAACGGTGTGGAAAATGAATTTTTTGGGTTTGCCATTTTGGATCCAAGATGGCGTCGTCTTTGGAGACATTTTGTAATATTTTCGTAACCTACTAGTGATTCTGTACCGTCATACCAAATTTCGTTTTTCTATCTCCGGCAATTTAGGTTGTGCATTCTATAAAACAATGGGTTTGGCGGCCATTTTGGATCCAAGATGGCGACTTTTTCAAAATTATGTAATATTTTCTTAATCTACTAGTGACTAATGATCTACCTTGATACCAAATTTCGTTTTTCTGTCTCAAGATGTTTAATCTGTGAATAGGCTACTGAAACCTAGTCAAAACCTTCCGTTTTTTATGTGATATATATTAGATTTTCCAGATTGAATTTTTTTTCAATCTCAAAATCGAAAAAAGGGGGAGTAAACTTAGTGCTGACCCCTCGAAGAACATGACTTGATTTTGTGACGCTGTAATTAAAAGTTATCCGTTTACTGTCTTTCTTCAGCAACCCACGATGATTCCATTATGCAATAGTACCCACCCACTGAAAGCAAACCACCAGTTACACAACTTCGTCTCCTACCGACAAAATTTTGTGCTGTTGGTGTCTGATATCAAATAGAAAAGGAAGAGAAATATAAACCTAACCCATAATTTTTCTTTAGGTGTCATTTGCGCGAATTTATATTCTGTCCTCCTTCCATATTATGTCCTGGTAATTTCCTGTCACCTCACAACCTTTGAGAGAAAGCTGGCTTTTAGGTTGTCTTGTTTCTTCTTTATGGAAGGTGACTTGTCTGCTTTCTTTATTTCTTCTTAACAAACATGCATCAAGGCTAGCTGTCTACTGACGTCTTAGGTGAACTGTTTCCCCAAACAAGGAAACTTAATCCTAGACGACTGTCTTTTCAAATGTTGTTATTTCATCAAATTACAATTCTGTAATGCTCCTTTGCCATTTTACATTAACAAACAGACAAATGAGCAAGTACACAAGTAAGACTGTCAGAGACGGACCTAGATTTTGCGGGGCCCTGGGAAATGACTCTTCACGGGGCCCATGAAATCACAATAACCATAACCAATAATAGGTGCAATTGTGTATAAATACATACATATAAATGGGTGAGTGTATTTATTACTGTGCAAAAAAAAATAAACATGTTTTTAACGAAAAGCCTGGCTCGTGTTGAATGTAATCCCGAATAATTTTTATATCAGAAATTGAGGTATTGATTTACAAGAAATAAAGTCGATGTAATGAAATACAATATCGTATAATTAGGAATGCAAAAAATATCTCTAACCAAATAAACAAGTACTGCTTTACAATAGTAAGGCAAGTATTTTTTATAGTAGTTAAAGGCTAATTCTGCGACATTTCTTGTTCCTAAAATCTTCAATCAAATCGCTGTAATCTAGAGTTCATGCAACGTCGTCTTCTATAGATAGAAGTGCGATAGCAGACATCCGGTCTTGAGTTATGGTGTTCCTTAGATAACCTAGCTTCAGCTTAGATAAGCTCCTCTCGGCAGACACAACAATAATGGGACCCATGGCTGTTATTCTCAGTGCAAATATAATTGTTCAGGTAGATTTCACACAGCTCGTTTTTTTTTTTTTACTATACACTTATTTCTTCAGACAGACACACACACACACACAAAAAAAAAAAAACCTAAAACGTGGCATCTACTTAATCAACTATGATTAACAAATTTCAATTTGAAACGAAACAAAACGCGGTAAACAAACACTAACATTGGTCATTTATTTGTTATGATAAAGAACTACAACTGCAGTATTTTACGTGACTCCAGGCACTCGGGCAGGCAAAACTAGTAATTACTTGTTGGCAGCGCGGGGCCCTGGGCGGTTGCCCGGTTCGCCAGTACCTAAACCCGCCACTGAAGACAGTCACTTCTTTTTATATATATATTGTGAACCCACCATTTGTAGTAGTGGATTTTAGTATAAAGATGTAACAGTAAGTACAAGGAAACTGGTACCTGTTCTAACAAACTTACGTGTATATTTCCGTCACCCCGAAGAAATTCAGATACGTCAATCGGATGTATGTACACCGTAAATCAATTATAAGGGAGGGGCAAGGTTGCGGTGGAACCAGAACGCTGCCCCGTAACGCTTTTAGAAGTTATGAAGCGCCCTATCTCTTCGTGTTACTTAATTTGTTATTTGTTTTTCCAATATACTTTTTTAACTTCCGTGAATTATGTCTATTAGCCAATTTTCTGCTATGGACAGACTAAATCGGAACATCTGGTAACTCCCCTACAATCTTTAATAGTTCCTTCTTTCTTTCTTTTTTTACCTTTTTAATTATTTTTTTACAAGACGAGATATCAAAACCTAATGAATACAAACTTGTAAATATTATTTTATGATCTTTCAAGTGAAAAAAGAATTACTGAAATCGGATGAGAGGTTACAGATTTAATGACGTCAACATTATCTGACAGACCAGGGTCAACCCGAATACATCAGGTATTTGCAACCTGAGATTTCACACTATTTAAAGTGCCATCAAGATGAATCAAAAGAGAAACTGGGTCCAAATAATTTTGAATACTGTAAAAACACTGTCAAAACAGTTCTAAACAGTGTGTTTCAAGTACGTGTCGCGTGAGAAAACAGCTGATCGAAAGTCTGCGTATCGTGGAAAGTCAACCTCAGTCAGCCCCAATGGCGGCCTCTAGCTAAAAGCGACAATGGACTGATCAATGCCATTAAAAAACTAATTTCTTTATGAAGCCTGGGAGCGAGGACAGTTAATCTCGGTCGTTCATTTCGAGGCTAAACCAATATGGACAAAATTTTCTGTTCTAACTCAGTTTTTTACGCGTTTTATCGCTGTGTGAACAGGTTTCAGCAGCGAGTTCTGAAGTCTTACACAGCCGCTCTGTCTATCCGTTCTACTGTCGACAACTCAGGAACTACTAGAGCTAAGAAGATGGTTGAGGTGTTGTTGATAATGTCTAAACCCGTATCATTCATCCAGATCTCACAGACGAGTGGGCAATTTTCAACTCAGTAACTGCTAGGGCTACAAAGATAATTGATATGTCGCTGGAAAGGTATCAACGAGGTAAGTTCAACCCCGTATAATCAAGATCACAGGGGCGGGTCCCGAGAAAGGTGGGGGGCAATTTTTAACAAAGCAATTACTAGGACTATGAAGGTGTTGTTGAAAAGGTATCGGCGAGACGAGTTGAAAGCCTTATAGATCACTAGATCACAGGACGAATCCCAAGATAGGGCGGGGGTGATCAATTTTCAACTTGTTGTTATTACTGTAGTATTTCACTTGTAATGGGCGGCTGCCAAAATTTACTGTGCCCAGGGTGCCTTGAACCCTAAATCCGGGCCTGCTCATACTCCAACAAACTATTTGTGAATCAAACGCCCCGGTACTTTTTTTCTCCACTACACCACTGATTAAGAGGTATCGTTTCCAACGTCAGTAACGGAATACAAGGAAGATTACATACAAATACAGACCGATAGTAATGGGGAACGTTCCCAGAGGGAGTCAATCGAAGTTTGGGAAACTGCCTCGGGACAAACAGAGGATTTAAACCAGAGGAAATATAAAGAATAAAGTGTTGAAAATGAAGGGTAAGAAAGAAAACTAGAAGAAAATAAATCAAAACATAACAACGAATCCAAGGTTGAGGAAGATGGGGTACGAACGAATGCAAATGACTCACGTTCCAAGAAATAATTAGGTTTAATTGTTAATGATCACTAAAACCTTGTGACAATGTGTATGATCCTCTACTAGGTTCGAGAAGAATCGGTGATATTTTACGGTAACTTCATTAGCTATAGATGAGTTGCTGCTGTATTAATTAAGTAATGCGCAATTAAAAAAAAAAAAAAAGAACCGAAATACTTGCAAGACAGCTTGTAACAAGATTGAGTTATGGTTGTTAGAACTGTTTCATTTTTGGTTGAAAATTAGAGATGACCAAATGCTGTTTCAAAGTTCACAGTTGAGTGACTTGTAATTATTCTACCGTACAGGGGGAAGATTTGCAGTATTGGGCAAATGTTGTTTCGAAGTTCAAAGTTAATATTATGGAAAATGTTTATAAAATGATCGCACTTTTGTTCCTCTTCGCATCTAGGTGTAAGTTACTGACCTTGGAACTCATTCTATATTGTGTAATGACAGAAACATTTTTTATGCTTGTAAATGAGAGTTTCGGAGGATAATCCTGTATAGTTATAATGTGTGGATTTTGGTGCAGTAAAGGTTACAAGCATTAATTGAAGGGTCTTGTCAATGTGACGTCTAAGCAACGATTTATGTCAGCTGAGAATTTCTCCTTTGTGCATACGAATGCTTTTACTTGAGCGACGATATTTTTTTCGTGGTTCGATATATATTTTTCGTGCGCCATTGACCAAGAAGTGTGACGCTCTGAGGTTAAAGGGAACTCGAGTGTCGACAAATAACTTGTAATACCGAATTTTGGCACTGCTTCAACTATTCTCCCGTATGGTAAGTCATTAAACTCGATCTGATGTCTGGGAGGATTTGACCTTCAGCAGCAAGAATTTCATATTTGCTTCTAACCCCCCCCCCAAATAGATTTGGCTATTACTATCTCTGGCTAGACCGGATAACTAACAAGATTTGCCTTTAGCCTAAAACCGGGAGGGCGGACATGACTGTCTCCTTATATTATTTGACCGAAATTTGCTTTGCAATTACAGTTAAAGATGAACATCCAGTTGAACAAACTTCATTTTATTCTAGAAATTTGTTTTGGAAAGTTTCAAAATCTTGAAATCTAAAGAATGATTCAATTTTCTTACTTTGTGAAGACCGTACGAGAAAACTTAATTTTGGAAGTTGCAGTCAATCGATAGAGAGAGAGAGGGAGGGATTAGAGAGAGAATCTCCCAAGTATTCGGGGTATAGGGATGTAACTAACGTTATTTCGGCGTTCCTTTTTTTATTTGTTCCTCTAGAACTCCCCTTGTTCCATGATTCTTTGTTGTTCTTTGGCATTTTTTTTTAGTTTCTCGTCGCTCTTCTATATTGTTTTCTTCATTGCAGACTACAGCTTCAACCCCCCATTGCCGATAATATCGAAGTTGGGTGTAGGTGGATGGGATGAGAAAGTCTGGGCTGGGGGTTGAGGCTGACGACCTTACAGAATGAAAGTGACGGTGGGCTGGCAGTTAGGGGTCAGAGGTGAGTCAAGTGGTTTTCTGCCTTTTTTTATTTAGCTTGTTGGAAGGCGGACTGAGACCAGCCATTAATGGGATATCGAACGGCGTTTACTCCCAAAGGATGAGAAAATCAACCTCCCTCTTTCTATCCGAAGCAGAATATATGCCTCTCTTTCTTTCTCTCTCTCCATCTCTCCTCTCTGTACATTAATGTGAAGTTTGTGGAGTCCCTATACACAGGGAAGGTACGAATAGAAGAGTGTCCCCTCCGGCAAACATCCTTGATTTGGGTTATTCATTAGGTATTTCGATTAGCCCGTGATTGCTTGTTCAACGTAAATAAACATTAGCCACAAGAGGCTACGCCGACACAATTGACAAGCTCTTTGTACAGAAATGGCCCAACTTCTCTTTCTGATGTACTGAATATCCCTCTGTTTCTCATCTCTCTTGCTGTACGTGCGGGATTGGGAGTGTGTGAGTTTGTATCTGCCAGGAACCGTTTCCAACACGTTTTATAGTTTACAAAATGAAGTCAATGCGCTGTTGCCCTTTGCTTTTCAGAAATAAATGACTAGGTTGTTAATACACCAGAATTTATACAAAAATATTTTGCGCATAACCTTAAAGAAATTTGTTGAACTGAATAATCGTTATTATAGGTTTTTTACATGCACTGTTATGTGCTCTTGGAATTTTGATTGTCAAGTTAAATTTGAAAACTAAATCTTCCGTGTAAGTATAGTACTGAAAACGAGTAAACATCTTTAGATATAATTTATGACATAGATTTTTTCCCTTCTTCAGGTTCTTGCTAATTGCCTGTCTTGCAAGATAATAGAAAAAAAATCTCTACTATTGTAATATCTACCGGGTGTCCAATAATCAACCGAATACTTAGTTTGAAGACAACATTAACAAAAGATACTAGTAGTTGCCACAAGATGGCGTATTCGGCTTCAAAGTTCTCTACGGTTTTGCTGAGGGAATCTCGGATTACAATAGAAAAGCGTCAGTGATAGCTTCTTTGAGCTAATCCACAGTCTTAGGGCGTGATTTGTAGACCAGATCTTTGACATACCTCCGCCTCCAAAAGAAAAGAAAGAAGAAGAAGTCATAAGAGTTTGCGTCAGAAGAATAAGGAGACAGTTCAAAAGATCCAGAATAATCATTGGTGAAGTTGAGATAGAGCACACACCAGAGTTCATTCTGAACCAGAAACCAGAAGTTGATTGAACTCACATTTCCTTTACCAGAATTGAGAAGAGACCCACGTGTGGAGGATGGTTTATCAACATGCCAATTTTGATTGGCTTCTATGAAGCTATTCTCACGTGACGAGCGAAAACGTACTTTTTCAGTCTTGTTACCAGAAGAACGGTCTTTAGATTTAAATTTTAAAATGCCTATCTTGAGAGTAACTTCCTCTATTAGTGTGCCAAATATGGTTACAATCGATTCAATCGTTTTTAAGGTGATAAGGTAATATCGGTCTAGCATATTTATTTTAAAGAAGGTATTTTCTGAAGTTTGTTTCAATTAGTACCCCCTTTAAAAAGTAGAAATATTGAGAAAATGTATATACCGAGTAATGCTTGTATCTTCACAACACATTTGCTTAGTTGTATTGTGATTGTCATTACAAAGCTAATTCATATTAAGAAGGATAAGATTTCAGAGTTTAAGTCGATATATTATTTTGGAGGTACAATGTACAGGTATATAAAAAGCGTAAATATATTGTTCAGCACTATTTTTATGGTAGCTACACTATTGCTTTCAATTAATTCACACATATATACCGGCAAAACAAAATAGCTCTTATTTAATGAAAATTAAAAGCATGTTCGTCCATTCTGGAGCTCTCTCTTTTATTTGTTGGACTTAGAACCCTTTCTGATTTGAGTGACTGATATCTTCCAAAGAACGAACAAAATTTTAAAACGTAGAGGAAAAGCACCGAATACATTTACCTTCGGTAGAGTAGATTGTACCTATTTCGAAAATGTACCTTACCATATCAAAATAAAATAAAAGTAAATAAATGCCCAATGGCCGTAGTTCAGTTGGCAGAGTGTTGGCTTAGGAATCGGAAATACTCTGGGAACATTCCCAGCAGACACCTATCCTGATTGAGTTTTTTTTTTTCTATTCACCAGTCACACCAGGTAAATGCAGGAATGGTATAAAAAAAACTAGGCTCTGGCCGACTACCTTCCAAAATTCTCTTTCTTTCCCTACCCCGACCTTAACCTGAATAAGTGATTCCGTCAAACCCTTCCCCACAAAATCTCGAGAACACAACCAAGATTAAAATTTGTTCTGTGAAAAATAGAGAAATTGTGGAGAACTCCACTTACACCCTCCCAATTTTGACTTTACACCCCCTCAAACTGAAAATCCTAGCGGAAACCCTGGCTTGAATGCCTAAAGGCCAAACGTGAATTGAAAATATACATTAAAAAAATAACAATACAAAGTGAGACTTCATGTATCTCACACATCAAAGGACTTCATGATAGTGTAAGAAATAAGGATTTTTTTTTACAGTGGGGGGATGTAAATGTTGTTGATAAAAAATAACATTATGAATCTATTTTATTATACATTACACAAACTTCCACATGCAGACTCACAGGGAAGGGGGGAATTTTCCACTCATTTCCCCGTTAATTCGCACACTGGTCTATGATCAGAGAATTCAATCATATTTAAGGCCTTCAGTTCAAGCAACTTTGGCCCACCTGGTAGTCGTGCGGTTTGGGGTGCTAAGCTAGCGACTTGAACGACCCGGGTTCGAATCCTGGTTGGGGCATGTATGTTTATTTGTGGATTTTATAGCCTTAACAGCTAATGGACTCGAGACAGGCCGAAGTCATTAGTTAATGAAATTGAACAAAAATACAAAAAATTAAAGCAACTTTGGCTCAGGGCGAACATATCGCAAGAGAACGAGATGTCATCTGTGGAGTGGGGAGGGGAAATGTAAGCTTTGATCAAGCCCTCTCTGTCTAATCCTTATTCAACTTAGTCTTTATTATTGTACCTAGTGCTACTATTTTTGTTTATTTATGCTCACAAAATCTCGAGGGATCGTATAGTGCTGCGGGAAGCCGATTGGCAATAACTGAATTAGTGGCGGATCAAGGATTTTCGTGAGTAGGGGGCGCAGGTAGAACAAGAACATGTTATTTTCTTCTCGCTAAGTGAATTTTTTAAGTATAAAAAAGTATAAATTTATCGCATTTTCTCCTGCTAAGTGTTATCATGAAATATGACACTGTTATCCTCCAAAATTGATATTTTTAGAAATTAGATTTGTCTAGAAACAAATCGCAACTCTTTCTACAATAAATTTTTGAAATACTGCTATAAAAAATAAATTATTTCTCTTTGAGTGGGGCGCGCGCGCCCCTTCTCTGGATTCGCTTCTACATTGAATTTTAATTTTATTTATGATCTTTAGGTATCTTTGGTTCAGGCCAAACATTAGCTGATGTGTTTATATATATATTCGGTTAGTAGAAAAACAGATCATTCAGGCTTACCCATACAATACAGCCAAATTCCTTTCTTCTTTTCATCATATTTGCAAAATAAAAAAAAATAAAATATGAAAGAGCACTTTTCTTTATTTCGTCACTGAAACTTTCACTCAAAGAGTAACACAAAAATGAAACGAAAGAGCACCCACACACCCACACACCCACACACCCACACTCGAATAAAACTACAGAACACAGAACAGATCCAGAAAATATTACGCATCAGCACTTCACGAAGGTGATTTGCTCAAAACCTCTGAATGACCGCACTTCTACAAATAAAACTTGTTTATTTTTACTGATGAATGGTTTGAAACGGAAGAGGAACAACAAATTATGAACACTGTTGCTTAGAGAAACACTCCATTGATCACATCACTACGAAACGTAATTTTGTGTATGTATTTTTTTTTTTTTTGTAACAGAGCGGAAATCCACAATATTGGAATTTATTGCACGTACCTTAAGTTATACGTTCGGCCGACTGCCACCGTTTCGGCTAAAACAGCTAGCAAGCAAGCACCTGTTGCTTTTTCTCCTCTCTTCGAAATGACTCGCCAATTTGCCTTTGAGCAATTCCGAGTGGTTTTTCAAGCCAAGCTTTTTACTCTTACTATAGCGTTCTCATTTCGACACCAATGTATGTTATGTGTGGTTTGTGAGGAATGAAACTGCTTTTTTGTCCTTTTTTTTTTGTCTCGCTGAACAATTTCTTAGCATACGTGCATTGCATTTCATTAATTGAAGTGCTGATGCAAAATGGTGATCTGTGCACCTCCACACTGTGGTTTGAATTCAAAGGGGGAAAGTGGTGGTGTGGATTCCGAGTTAATTGTTAGAATTTTGAATTTCGATTTATTGATGGCCTTTAGGTATCAATGGTTCAGACCTAGATAGGGGCGAAGGAGATGATGTTACAAGGTCTAGGGCCTACTTAGTAGATACAATCACGACAGTTGCCTTCTATAACTGAGGAAAATCCCTGTAGAAACCTCAGTCAGGATAGGTGGTCGCTGGGATCGTTTCCAGAACCTTCCAATTACAAAGCAACACTCTTCAACTAAGCTGGTGTCGTTCGGTAACAAACTTTAGATTTAGCTTTAGGGGTTTATGTTGGTTAAAACCTGAATCAGCCGTATCGTTAGGATCCGCAAATCATAATTAATATCTAAGACTGTAAAATTAAAACAAAATATTCGTGAAGACAGCTTTATTTACATGCAAAATATAGGTAATATGCTTAAGTCTGTCTTGGGAAGATTCCAAGATTATTCTAATTTTACGACAGGCTCTTCACCTTTCAATAATTTCTACATACGTACTTGCGACCCCTTTTTATAGCGTTAAAATTCGAAATCATCACGTACATTTAATGTATAATTTTGTTCTGTGGCAATAACGTTATCATACGTCAGAATTTATAATACTAAATGATACAAAAACAATTTTTTCGGTTTTAAAAAAACGAAACCGGTTTCCGGTTCTACTATAAAATACAGTTTTTTTCTCAAAACCCGGTTTTCGGTTTTTGTCAAACACCGTTTTTTTTTTTCAAAACTAGGTTTTCGTTTTTTATGAAAGGTTCGTTTTTCTTCAAAACTCGGTTTTCGTGTTTTTCTGAAACATCGGTTTATCTTCAAACTTCGTGTGTTTAATCAAACATCGGAGTTTGAACAATATTAAAGAAAAATCAAAGTTTGAACAAGAGCACCAAAATTTGAAGTTTGAATAAAAACACCAAAAACACCGAAGTTTGAACTTAACACCCAACACCGGGGTTTGAACAAATTCACCGAAAACCAAAGCTTGAGTGAAAACACCAAACAACGGCTTGGGGTTAAGGTTACCTAAATATCACAACCGCTTAAAAAAATGAAACTGTGTTAACCTGATCCCGTGGTCTAGTGGTTACGGTCGCTGATTTGTGATAAGCATTGAGATGGGAAGGCGACACACACATACGAGTCTCTCTCACGCCAAACATAACGATTGACGCTTTTCAGGATTTTACCCAGTTCCACATGAAAATTCTTGTCATTTTGACACAAGTACTTGGTCAATCAATACATTACCCACTCTTTCTCCCTGGCTGAAATTTAAAATCTAATGGCATGTATACATAAGGCGGTAAAGGCCAGATAATGATAATTTTCAAATGTTAAACATATTTTTATACGCTTGAAATGAACAATTGTCTGTAACGTTGATACTATTAGAGATAGGGATGATCCCACCTCTCCACGTGAATGACCGGTTGGGGCAGTGTTGCCAATTAAGCCATCCAAAAATCAGTAAAGTTCTCGTGATTTCCACTAAATTTGATTTGGCAGCACTGTACAATTCTTTTTCATCAAATCACAAAAATGAAAATATTTTCAATCTACATCACATTCTAAGACCTTTTCAAACAATATTTTAACGCAGAAACCTGAAAATAATTCCACCAAATATTACCGAAATTTTAGTAACCTCCTCATTAACTAATAAGCTACATCTTTGGAATGGAAACAATATTGGTTAGGGAGTTAAAAATTAGGGGGTTAAAATTGTAATTAGATAATAAATATGCAAACGTTGAGCAATTCATAATGTTATTTAACGCAATATAGTTTTAGCTTTCTTTTTGCTGTTGTTTGTCCATTCGAAGCAGTACAGGTTTTCTTTGATGAAGTGATTTCAAACGAGTATTAGGCTATTGGAATATTATTTATTGGCAATGAAATGAGTGAACCATTAGATATGTTGTATTCTGACATTAACGGCTTTCATGTTTAAAATTTGATCAGGAAGTTTCGGTGCACGGATGTTTCGGTGTAAGAAAATTTCGGATCAGAGTTCTAACGTTCGAACATCATTAAATGGTTATTACATTAGAAAAAAAAGTACAAAACGGGTTCACGGGTCAGTTTAGACACCGGACTCGCCGGAATTTCCAGTTGGGAGAGTACTAAGCCAAAATG
>JAGDQP010006521.1:0-71842 GCA_022664845.1 Lepisma saccharinum | reverse complement strand
TTGTGTCTGAAGCGTAAAGTTTATAATCAATGTGTCTTACCTGTAATGATGTACGGCTGCGAAACTTGGACATTGAATGCGCAAACGACTCAAAGATTGAGAGTCATACAAAGAGCAATGGAGATGTGCATGCTAGGAATAACCAGGAGGGACAGGAAGAGAAATTAATGGATTCGCGCACAAACAAAGGCAGAGGATGTAATCAAGACTGCGAAGAAGATGAAGTGGAGATGGACCGATCACATAGCTAGACGAGCAGATGGAAGGTGAACGACAAATGTACTACAGTGGATTCCTAGAGTAAAGAAACAACCAAGACGACGTCCGAATGTAAGATGGTAGATGAAATCAAGCGTTTTTCAGGAGCTACATGGATGAGGATATCAGGAGACCGAGATATGTGGAAAGAAAAGGGGGAGGCCTTCATCCAGCTGTGGATAGAAAACGGCTGAATATGATGATGATGATGATTGACGTAATTAGCATTTTTGGCAATAATTAATTGTATTCTTTTCTGTGATCAATTTATCTACGAAACAATATTAAGAAAGGGATGAAAATTTAAAATTTATGAATAGCACTTCAGATAAATAAAATAATCGAGTATTTCTGTCATCTAGTGGGAAATAAAATTTTAAAATGTTTTTTAAAGTAGTTATCAGGTCTATCCTGGAAGGGAACTTATTTTCAAATATCCTATTTTAAATTCCAAACTTTTAATGTTTTGAATTTAGTTTACAAGGTAAGCCCCAAGGAGGACATGGTTGGTACACTGTGCTTACGACAACAGTTGACCACTGTTTCTATCAGTTATGCTTTCTGGGGTACTTTGCCATACCCCGGGAGTTTTCAACCGCCTTCCCGAAAGAATTAGTGTTAACACTTGCATTACTTACATCTATAGTAAAATACGTATATAATAGCATATTCTATAAATATTGTACATGTTATTTGGAGAATAACTGAGAAAGTACAACATTTTGTGGAATATTGTTATTTCATATTTTTGTCACACTCGAGTCAATATCCATTATTTATACTTTTCGTGAGCCCCCCGAATAGAATTTTCTGGAAGAAACACTGCAGCTGATCTGAGTTCTCTTCTAAAAGAAACTGTAATTCTATTCTTGAAGAAACTATGCAAACATTTTCACAATATTGTATTTAATTTGTAAGGTATAGTGCATTGGTGCGTTGTTGTTTAAATATTTTATTTTCTCTTTGACGTTTTAAGAAGTTATATTCTTTATTGACATTGCTATTCCAATTAATTAATTATGAAATACTGAATTTCAGAATAATAAATATTATTATTGTTTGAATACGAAAGGAAACCACGCTAACATATGTGGACATAAGGGCTAAGGGCCGAAATGGGTCGAGATGACTGGAGAATGGTGGAGACTGCATAGCGAAGAACTTTACGGACTTTACGACTCACCCGATGTTGTAATGATAATGAAATCGCGACGACTAAGGTGCACATGCCATGTAGTTCAGATGGGAGAGAAACGAAGATTATATTCTATCCTGGTTGGAAGGCCGGATGGAAGGAGACCATTGGGAGGACAATATTAGAAGAGATCTTCGAGAAGTAGGTGTTCGTGATGAAAACTGGCCTGATGTTGCCCAGGATAGAATCCCATGGCGAAGATTTGTTACCACGGCGATGAACTTACGAGTTCCATAAGCCATAGAGTTAGTTAGTTAGATTAAATCGAAAACGAAAGATAATAATCAACCAGTAATTGCCTTATAACTTACCCCACTTTACTCGAATGTGTTCTTAAACGCTGGCTTTTCAATACTACGGCGCGCCGTGGTTGTTGAACTGAGTGATTATGTTAAATGATAATAAAGACCTGCCTGAATTGAGTTTTTACGTCATCCTTATTATCGCGTTCCAACATATATAATACCTTCAGAGTCGTATTAAAGTCATCTAGTACCTAAAGAATGCTCCAAGAAGGTGATCTTGTCAGCTCACCTTTGCTAACAAAACATTAGTCGGGTTAGGAATACGGGTCTTCCCTACACTACAAGATTATGATAACATTGTTTTTCTCATGTATACAAGAGCGCTAATGGAAATAAACAGTTATCCTTACATAAACATTTAGTTTGGTTTAGTATTTCTAACGTAAACTAACCTAACTGAACTGAGAGTTAACTGTCCTCACTTGAAAACAATCATGTAGGTGGATCAGTTATCGTAACCCTTCATTAATTCTTAACCGATTTAAACAAGAGATTGAAAACTGAATTCTTTTCAAGACAACAACCGGCAACTATATAAAATAAAAATTATAGAATATTTATTTATTCAGTGCTAGATGGGAGCAATAGGAAAGTTATATACTTAAGTGAAGGAATTTATTGAAAATCTCTTCCGATTAATCTTTTATGCTGTAAAACTAAATAAGAATTATCTATATAAACCACATTCTTTCCAGAGCATACTTTTAAAATTTAAAACCTTTTTTCCTATTCAAATTACTTATTTGTTACTATACACTTTCCACAAATCATATTCTAATACACAAATGTCACTGTTTGCTTGAGAAGATAATTTCGGCCTACAAAGTCCCGAAAAGATTTAGTATTTGCCATGTGTATGTATATAAATCGCAAAATCGAAAATAGTGGCTTTCCGATGGTTTTGTTCCTAGATTTTTAGCCTGCGAAAGTTTGGCCAAACATTCATAATTAGTCTTGGTAGCAAATTTGAACTGTCAAATTCCCTCTTTCCTCATGTTCTACGGAAACGCATCACAAACTACGTCAGCATCTCAATCCGGTCTGAGTCTGAGATGCCTAAAAGCTATGGATAAATTCAGTTCAACACAAGATAATCACAGTAGAGAATCAAGTATTATACAAAAGTCTGAAGAACGCAGTATTTGGCCAATCAATTAAAAAAAAATCAACATTCAAATTGTCAGAGAAACACTGGAGAGATATTCATAATCATTTATTGGAAGATTTTCCACAGTCCAAAAATACTGCGTTAATTCTACATATTTTAAGAACTGAAGTCCAAGTTACATCAGGAAGAGACAGGATTGTTATAAAACGAGTTAATGACAGTTTGCCGCCTTAGGTGGCTACCTACTCTATTCGCATGCTTACACATCCAGGGTAGGGATGAGAAACAACCTCCGAAATCTCAGCCACGAAGACAGGCGTGAACAGAGATCAAACCTAGACCGTCTTCCCGGTGTTGAACCAAAACCTTCGACACTAGACTCATTGTGCCTGGCTTAAAGATTAGTAAGCGACTCATATACTAAAATTCAACCAGTTTGTATTATTACGTGGTCCTCATTAGATATATACAACAGTGTATCGCACGCAGTGTAAGCAGTTCTCTATGGAGACTACAGAATTCGATTAGGGAATTTAATCCCCTGTCAGTTATGTAATTACAACACTCAACTTCTAGTCCCTAGAAACACAACACACATAAATTGGAAACCTTTGGAATAATTGAGTTCTCCTTTACCTGTAAACATCATTAAATACACCGTCACGATTATATATTTTCTATATCAAATCAATCCTCAAAGATTAATTGATGATCTTGGGTTGAATATGTAATATTTATATCCTTGTGTAACGCTTTTTGTTTTATCATGATCATTAGTTTTCTGCTGAAAGCGGCAGGTTCTTTACATAAAAAATAAGTTCTATCTACATCTCTCTCGGTGTTTATGAGTTCTCTTCTTTAACTCTATCAAGAAGTTACATCCTTTTTATTTCTTCTCATATTTTCCCTTCAAGTACAGTTTCAAAAATAATCCTGTAGTTTAGAATAGCTCCATAATCAGTTTAGCTTTTCTTCTTTATTATGTTTCATATTCTTCACCTTTCATGTATTATTTTTTTTTAGCATTTCTTCATTCCATACCAGTTGATTTTCTTCACTTTCTTCCATGTTCATGTTTCAAAGACTTCCAATTATTTTGTCTTTCATAACTTCTTCATTGTTGTCTTCGTTTCCATTCTTGTAACAACACAATAATTAATAGAAAATATTTCATAAATCTTTTCCTCAACTCCCAACTCTTTGTTTATCAGTGCAGTGAAAACATTCTTCTTGTTACTAAATGTTTCTTTCAACGTTCCTGTTCTCGCATTTTCACTCTTCATATATATATCTTTCACTCCCCATTTATATCTTCCCGTATAATCGCAGATATTTGAAGCTGAATACCTTTTCTGCTTTATCTCATCCAATGTTTTTGTTGGCTTTTCTTTCATTTGTTCTAATTGCCACTCAGTTGGTTTTCTTTACTTGTCTAGTACTTAATCCATGTTTCTTACAACTTTATCCTTAAAAGTAGATCAACCGCAGTGTTGTCAGGTCTCCATTGCAAAATTTCCCGTCTCCCAAGATTATTTTCCAAATTAACACAAATTTAGAACAAAACATACCAAAAATATATAATAATAATTTTATTAGTCGTTAGACAACTATTTACAGTTGTAATAGACTTCGTCATAAAAATAATACAATAAAATATAGAATTATATAATAAAAGTTAAGATTATACAATATGTACGTAGTTTAATAATGGTCCCTTAAATAAGTTTCAAATTCACCTACGTTATATAGGCAACTATTTTTAAGCATATTTTTAATATAGCTGTCAAACCTATAACCAAAGTTCCTGATTTTTCCTTTTTTTTCCCTTCATGTGGTATAGATTGTCCCGTTTTCTGGTAAATTTTCCTGCATCTAACAACACTGGATCAACAAATACAATTCTATTTGGAAGACAATAGCAAATTATTTTTATACATATTATAATAAATAAAACCTTTCACAAGAAAAACATACAGTAAATAGCACTAATCTTTTATCTAATATAAATCAGACAAACAGTCTAAGCCAAAGATACCTAAAAGCCATAAATAAATGTAATTAAAAATAAGCCAAACAAAATAACACGGTGAATTTGTTTGAACGTAGCAAGTTCACTCAACCATCATGTCTTTTATCGTAGTGACATCTATTGTCGACAAAAATAATCATTTGTAAATTGTTAATGTTCTTTTATCAAACTTTTTTTTTCTGGGTTGTATAACACGGGCCTGCCAAATAAAACTTTCCTTTTTCTGCGACAAGGATTTAATGGGTGACTTTACCTAGTTTCAACATGCTGATTCCAAATTTGTCATCTATTTTCCTGCATCTCATATAGTTTCATTTTTCACCATAGAAATTTAATCTTTAAACATCGCCCAGTGTGGGAAGCTATTACGTGTTAAATGTCAGATTGCAAATGCAATTCTATTTTGTATTGCTGGAGAAAAAAAATTCAAATACAGCAAATTTTGAAAAACAAAACGTGCACGTAATATGAAAATTCTAATACTACTTTCTAATAACAATGAATGTATACCAGTTACCTGTACGTGCCGCACATGAGAATATCTCACTAGTGTTATAACACGTGTTTAGGTCAGGGCGTTCAGTTGATAGTTTGATGTGAATATACCGTTACTTTTAACCTTCCGTTCCTCTTGACTTAGGGCCTTATTAGCCGTCGGCAACTAGTCGGCCGACTAGTTGCTTGACTGGTCGCCGGCCATTGAATCAAATGGGAGCTATTAGCCGTAGACTAGTCGGGCGACTAGTCCCTTGTCGCGTCGACAAGAAAACTTGTCTCCTGGCCCGACGACCAGTCTGTCGACAACTTGTCGCCCAGGAGACCAAGGGAGGCATTGTACAGTTGTATATGGAGCCTATTAGCCGGAAGAGACTAGTCGCGCGACAAGTTGATAAACTGACTGAGTGCGCATGCTCAGCACAGGTTTAGACAGTCAGTTTTCTCTCATTTCTAATGTGAATTGCGTCTTACGTAGTCAGGGTTTTCTTTCGTGTATGACAATGGCCACTGTTCATGAAATCGAAGAAACTATAGTGAATTAAGACGTTGCCCAAACTGTGCGCACAGAAGCCTCAAAGTTGAAGGAATGCACCAATTTAATAGAAAATAAAGTTAACACAGAGAACTTAATTTGTGAAGTGAAAAACATCCTACAATTTGGGGTAGCAGGTTAGAATTATACTCAGACAAGGTTGAAAAGCTTAAATGCTGGAACAATATATTGGGGAACTTTATTCCGGATTTTGACAATAAGCCAGCATATGAGAAGAACATCTTCGGTAAGTTATTACACATGATACGGTAACATTGGTTGTCAATAGTCGCTTATATTTCCATGAAATTTAAACTCTTCTTGTCATAAACCAATCTTACAAGAAACACTCGCGAGATGTCTCCCACCGACTTGCTTCTAATTTGAGACATGAATGCTAGGTATAAAATAATGCAGTCCTCTCTCAAAGTGCACTAAAATACGAAATAATTATTACATTAAATTATTATAATTATTATAAACTACCTACCTTTATTATTATTTGTTCTTCTGTTTTCACCCAGTTGCTCAACTGGTCGCGCGACTACTTGCAAGTACATAAAACAAGTTCGTCGACTAGTTGTCTACGGCTAACAGCAGCCTTATTGTGAGGATTATCATTGATACTTCCTATCAAAGAAATGTATGACATAAAATGTAAGAGATATTGTGAATTCATAAATAAATGTACTGTTACATCATTTCAGAGAGAAAAGAACATAGGAAAGAAATACATAGATAGTATGCCACACCTTGCTTTTCTTTCCACATATTTCGAAATAAGATTCGCTGGAAAGAATTAAAGTAATTTACTCGTGTTCCAACCGGACGAAATTAGCAAATACACAAAATTCATTGTGAGCTCTAACGGATGGAATTGAATTGTTTATCTGTAAGTGTGGAATTTGAGTGAGAGAAATACTCGTAAGTCCTAGATTTGAACTAGATTACCTAGGTATACTTCATGGTGAACATAATATCTTAACTTGACCCTTCGCAGTTTTGAACATAGATTCCTACAGACGATCTAATTTGTTTTCTGTTATCAGTCACAAATAGTGCTGTTAATTATGTAGGTAGAGCAGTGATTCCGCCAGCCCGTCCTGTGGGGGTGTTACCTCAAATTCTCTAGAACACCCACCCCCCCAACTTTATTTTTTTTACAACCAAAAATTGATAGAAACCGTGAAAAACTTCACTTACTCCCTCCCAATTTTGACTTTGCACCCCCCAAACTGAATATTAAGGCGGAATTCCTGAGGTACAGTCAATGTTCTGTTATTTGTTCTTGCTTGATTTTTTTTTTCATTTCACATTTACATCTTCGTAATTACGAAAACTGAATATTACATTGTTGCAGCTTTACAAGGCAAAGAATAGCTACGCTAAACTTAAATTCTATTACCATTTTTGGTCCAAATGCTAAATTCTCTCTGAATTTGTGACTGTAATAGTAATTACACATAGTTTCATTGTTGTACCATGATAATGTTTACTAGGACTTCTGATGTTGATGTAATATGATGTCCCTCACAGTAAATTGATGCAGACCGTTTATTACGAAAGTCACCACTGATAATTCTGGCTGCCTTGTTCTGTAAATACACGAGAAGAAAAGGGGGGAACAGAATATCGCGTACGCAGTTTCCACGTCCCCCTAACCTCTAAAAATTACACTAATGTAAAACAAATGTACTGTAGATGCGAAATGTTATGAGGATTCAAATTCATTCCGAAAAATTGTTAATTCTTCTCGAAGAATGGTAAAATATAAAACATTCTTTCCTTAAAAGACTAAATAACTGCATTGTAATACTTACTTGTCGTATAAAGAAAGAAAAAGAGAAAAATATAAGCTCGTAGGCAAAGAGAGAGAAAGGATATTGTAGATATATTTTCTATAATTTGTACTTAAAGTTGCTACTACCACCTTGTATCAACAATAAATACTAAGTGGATAATTAATGATGATATATTTCTAGTTTTAGTTTTCCTCATACCGTTATTTATTTATTCAAGTAAACATTTATATAGCGAATGCTTGACAAGCTTTCACTGTCATGTGTAAAATGAATAATGAAAATAAAAAGTTTCAATATGGAAATAAAATCCTATAGATGTCTATTCTATTCTTGAAGAACTCAATTTAATTTTAAAAAGATTATTGGTTATAGTGTTCATTTCTTTTTTAATTTTATTTAGAAAGAAATAGTAAACTGTAAGTATGATATTATTGTATGCGAAAGCAATTTAATGTAGCTAATATTTGCGATGTAAAAGGTATCTTACGTGGTTACCTTGTTCAACCCTGTTGACAAAATTGCTTCTTCTGTCACTACTACTAGAAAGAGTTCTTATTTTAAAACTTGTAATGATAATTGATGAACAATTACGATTATGGAAATTGGTAGGTTGATATGGAATAGTTGGGTATTATGAGATACTTAACCTTTGTGAATAAATGTAATGACGTAAGAATAGAAGGAAAATGTTGTTGTTAATGAAGAACTATCGAAACACATCATTTGCAAAAGTCACAAACGTATTCCATTGCTTCTGCACCTGCACAATCGTTGTGCAACCACAGTGAACAAGATAAGCACTGTATCCACAGCTCACCTCTGGGATCATCAGAAAATTTGCCCTGACAAAACAAACACACAGCATCATTTTCACTTGCAGTAGTTTTAGTTAGGAATACAATTTCTAACGATGTAGAAGTATGTGAATGAAACGACCTTTCTTCACAATTCCATCTTACCCAACACACCGTCTTGAAAATGAAGTCGCTGGTAACCGTACTTTACGGTACATGAAATCAAAGCGGCTTTCACAAGTCCAGTAATAGTTCTGAAATATAGAAAAAAGTTCCAAAATATTTTGTATAGCCTATGTTCGAACTAGGATCACTTTTCATAGAGATTCTTTATACAGGGCGACAGATTAATGCGTGGAAATAAAATTGAGATTGAATTCCCGACAGGGGAAACATGAAAAATGGTACTTAGAAGAAATTTCGAAACGTACATAGTTTTGCACCTACAGGTGCTCAAAGTTAAAGTGGCATCGTCACAATGACGTAATGGCTTAGCATATCTCATTCGAAATAGTTCCCAATACACCTATTTAAGTTGCGTTTATGATTAGCTATTCCATCTTAGAGGTGATGCTTGCTTGACCTATTAAACCATTTACTTCCTTGACAACGACATTCTTACACAGGGAAACCTCTCTATGCGACAACCTCTCAATCATAAACATTGCTTTTATGGGTGTGTCAGGTGCTACTTCGACTGTGATTTGATAAGCTAACACCGCTTACGCCATTTTGTTTGGAGATATAACGTCATTTGTTACGATTCCACTATAATCAAAGAGCGATGTTATGAAATCTCTCTGCCATTTTCCGAAAGGATTTTAGAAGAGACGTTTAATATCGTTGAATTTAAGGGAAGTCACAGAATTAAATGAAACACCGAGCAAATGAAACACCTCTTCTCTACTCTTGTAAACTTGCTAGAACAGAATATAATCTGAAATACATAACTCACACACAGTTTCGACGTCCTTTTATATATGCCGGAACGTTTACAATTCTTTCTCTTGTCTGAAGCTCTAACTTTTAATTCTCGTTTCACCTAAACTTCTTAATAATTATTATTTAATTGTTTAACGCCGTTAATTATTATTTGAAACTTAACAATAACGACTGAGCTTCTACTTGTCAACTTTCGTTTCATGTTTCTAACCTTCTTCATACCTACGCGATTTATTATCGCCGTTTGTTGATATTTTTACACTTCACAATAATAAAACAGATTAAAATGTAAGCTGACTTTTAACATGAAAATATGTCCTGCACTCTAGACTTAATCAATCGTACTAAAAGTATGTGTACATGCATTACCGGTGTTTATATGAAGACAAATTGAAGTGTTCTGCACCAGTGAAGGTTCTATAATTCAATGGGCACTTTTCTTCCAGAACTCCTCTGTGATCTTTTGAAGAAAAAAGAGCTGTTGGTTTCTATATATGCTCATAGATAGACAACACAAATACAAAGGTACTTGTTTGGCTGCCTATCCCATAGGGGCAATTCAACAAACATCAGTAGCATTCTGTTTATTAGCGCACCCGTAAGGGAAGTTTGTCTTGTCTGTTTGTCCCCACCCCTTGGATCTCAGCAACTACAACGTTGTATATACTTAAATGTCCGCCTATTCAACGAGGTTTACGAAGTTTAGAATCAATGTAGTTTTCAACTGCAAGAAGTAGACGATAAGCAACATTTTTTTTGTAACGTTGAATTTGCCCAACTGTTCAAAACTGTTTTGCATTTGACCAAAAGAGAGCACTGAGTTTGTAAATTTTCCACGTGTTTGAAGTGGGATTCGAAGCTGGAATGATCCGCACTCATCGTTAGTAGTTCGAGACGCTAGCCACTCAACCACGAAGTCATCTAGCGAGTAACTACTATTTTACTATTCCCTTTATATTACGAAAACTTTTTCTGAAATAAAATTAATGTACACTGTAAAAAAAAGGCCCTGGTTAAAGCAACTATAATTGCGTTTCTAAACTGTATTGTTAATTTTTATAGTTATCGTAACCATAATTGTGCTACCGTAACGACACTTTTGTGCTAAGTTGACTATATCTCGTATTGTTGTATAGTTGGGATTCCTAAACAGGCATAGAATAAATTTTAAATTGCTGGGGAAATCATACATATGGTTGATTTTACCATATTCCTTCATGAGCTACAAGTTTGACAATTATTATTGTTGCTCGAATCATACTGTATGGTTATTGGATGCGCATGCGCAGAAAATGACAAAAGTATAGTTAATATTACATTTTTTTTTCTGGGACTCTGTGTGCTTGGAAGCCATAGTGTTTGTTCGAACCGAGAGAAATTAGAAACATGTAGCTAAGGATGACGAAGGATTTTTTTATGGCCTCATGTAATATTATGACATGAGTATCCTTGTTATGATTATGAAGAATGAATGTATTGTACAATTCTACGTAATTTGAAGTAATTTCGCAATGTGTAGTAATGTTGTGCTCATGTGATTAAACGGTGCTCAACAGATGCCATCGCGATACCTAACATTTCTAAACGCCAGACAACAAGAATAGTGATAATTCTGGAATCTGAATTTATAATCAACGATTACTGCTAATTATTTATTCGTATGGTATTATCCTTGAATGTAATGAAAGATGTTTCAGTCATAATATATTTGCTAAAGTTTACACCCCCCAAAGTGTATAATGTAATAGTCATATACTAATGTAAAACCAAACTTCACCAACAAGAAATTTATATTTTCTTGCAATGTTATGTTGAAATAGATTCCTTTCTGTTTGGAGGCTATTTAGCAATAGATATGGTCACAAAAACACTAAAATATCGTCAGTTTCTAACACTATTTGTATAGTTTATGTGCAACTATATAGTATGGTTATACATTATTCCTCCATAGTTAACTCAACTATACAGTATTGTATAATTAACTATAATCCTATAAAATATCTTGCTAACTAGAAACAAGAATTTGACCATACAATATTGTTAACAGTATTGTAATTATGACAATACACCTAACCATATGTATTGTCATAATTACAATACACGATAAACAATACTTGTATGGTGTTTGCAACCCATAGTATTGCTGTCCCAAAATTAACTATAAAATATCGCGTCATATGGTTACTGTAACCATACATTTTTAGCATGTATATAAGCTAGATGACCATATTTTTTCCAGTGATTCCAGGGAGAATCGGGATAATTCAATTTACTTCTTGTTGCAATTGTAAATTTGGCTACCTCCGACTCCAGTACATGAAAATTTACTCCATTCTTATTACTTTTTAACCGTACTCCTTAAATTTGGAGTTTAGAAGTGAATGTGTAAGTTAATCAGCAAATTCCCAATATGATCTTACAAAGGAGAAATAAGAAAAAGAGTACAATGCAAGGATTTAGCGTAAAAATAGAGAATACGAAATTAGGATTCCTGAAAAGAGTATGTCTGGTAGCCCTAGACAGAAGTCGTTTTTAAATGTTTCTTTCTAACAAAACCAATATTTTTTTTCCAAACATAATTATTCTGCAATCCGGGAAGACAAATATCTGGGGATTAATACCTTAATCCGGGGAAACTGACCGGAAACTGCGGGGTGAATGGTCACTCTAGTATAAGTTGGAATTCCACACTATATAGGACTGCTGATTATATCTTGTGTTAGTTCGTTGATTTTTCTCTCGTTACCCTCCAGCCCATCAGATCTTTGACAACGTTGCTAAAAAATGGCATCATTTTCGCGATTAGGGTAACGTTTTCAGTCTTTGTAACATAAATTAAATAGTAAAATATTAATGAGCATGAGGATTCCCCGTGGTAGAGCGGTTAGAGCATTAAACTACCAACTACGAAAGTAGAAAGCTCCATCTTCGAATCCTACTCCAGACCGGTAGAGCATTTACAAACATCAATATATCAACGTGAAAGAAACGGATGAAAACAACAACTGTGGTGAATAATTCTCCGTCATGAAGTTCAATGCTCTCTTTTGGTCAAATGAAAAAGATGGTTTTGAGCCGTTGAACAGTTGGGCAAATACAACTTGACAAAAACCTTTCCAAAATACTTCACTTCTTGACGTTCAAAACTATGTTGATTTTAAACGTTGAATCCACCGTTTCTCAACTTTTGTGCGCTACTGGGGTTGTGTAATACGCAGTGCCCATTTTGCATTTCGGACGCTGTCTTGCGATAAGATAGTTGAGAATTACAGTAAATACGGCGGAAGTCGTCATCACCTGCGACGTCATACTAACAGGCTCCGACGTCACCCACTGTAAATACAACGACCAAACCACCATGTGCCAGCTCGCTTTCGCGTGGGCGACTGGTCAAGACATCGACTTTATGAGTAAAACGTCCCGGGTTCGAATCCCAGCTGGGATAACATCTTTTCTTCTCTTTACTTTCAAAATATATATTTATAAGTTCATCTCTATAATTAATAATTGCTTTTTTGCATTTCTCGTAGATTATCTTAAATTAGTGATCATGGGTTTGTGGAGGTTTGGTAAAGTTAGATGCGGTCATGTATCTTTACATTTTTCATTCTCGAATTCCGAGGGCGAGATGTTCGTCGAGGGTGATGACGACTTCAACCGTATTTATTATTATAATCGCCATATTACTTGGGTTGGCAGCAACCTGTTTCGATTTTCATAGGTCCTACTCTAACTCCCTACAAAGTTTGTTTTGTGTGCTGAGGTGAGGACAGAACGCCCAAAATTTGCCTCTGGGCTGATGGACTTAATTTATGGATTAAGTCTCTCCATTACATATTCTCTCCATGTATCAAAATTTCTTAGAACGATTCTTTAAAGAGTGAACAGATGGTACTATTATCTCCATTTGGTTAAAAATAAATAAAGTACGTTATTTCTCTGTGGTCTTCAAATTTTGATTCAGCTCTAACATACGCTTTATAAAATCTAGCAAATATTTATTTTCATTTAAAATTCACTGTGTATACAAATGATAAAACAATGACTAAAACAGAATTGTTCTGGAAGCTTTACCAGTAGTTTCCTTGATATAATGTGCAAAGTAAACTTGTGCTCAATTGTAATATCTTTAATAAGTATGTTTCTACTTTTTCTATCATATCTCCATTAATTTTGTGCTTGAAAGTAAGCGTTGATTTTCGATTAGTAAAGGTTACTACGACTGTACATTTTTTTTTTACTTTTGAGGAATAATATCTGTTTTGAAAGCAATAAAAGAAAAACATATAATTCAAACAAGTACAATTAGTTTATATAGTCTTACAAGGTACCTGGCAGATATACGTTCAATACTGAACGAATTGCAAAGTTCTTCTGGGCCTAGTGTGTATTGTATTAATCTTAGCGCCCCTTAGCGGTAATTTACCTAGTTGCTGTAATGTAAGGCAACCTCTCGGCTACATGTTTTTTATATTGAACTTGGTATTGGAACCTATCTTTCCAGATTGTTAATTATATTCACTTGTTTTACAGATACATAAAGCAAATAACGATTGTTAAGCTAGAAATCGGAAGCTGCAATATAATACGTGTCCAAATATGTGATATATTGAAAGGAAATTAAAAGGTTAAAATAATTCTAATTGAAAAAGAAATGGATAAGTTCTTTGTAACAGTGGTGTCACAATTAAAATTATTTCTCTATTTATAATATTTATGTTTGGATGTGTCCGACCGTAACACACGTTACAATCGAATCCGTGATTTATGAACACCCAAACTAGGCAAATTACCGCTAGGCAACGCTAAAAGTAGTACAAGACACACTAGGCCCAGAAGAACGCGACCCTTAATGCAGAGAAATTCTTCGATGTTTTCAAGCAAGCACATTCGAAGAATATTCATAACTCGATCGGAATAAAGTAATCTCAAAGTAAACGTAAGCAAGATGCAATATGAATTGAAATTAATATTACTAAAGCAACGACGTCGTGCATTCCAAGTACCAACTTCTTTTATCACAAAATGGCGGACATGCTATTTATATCCTTTAGGAAAACTATCTAGGGAACGCTAAACTGATCGTACTCGATTCTATGCATTCAAACCCGTAATCTCAGTAATACCCGTAACCTAAAATAGTCGAAATCTTGACACTCTAAACATTAATTCAACATTTACCCAAAATGGCTTCCAGTAGATACGCCTTTTCAAGTGCATGGCTCCTTATTTCAACAATTATTACTTTAGTTAAATAACATTTCTCTGTATTTACAGTTGCCCCGATTAGCATTCATTCCACATAATTCACATAAAACTGAAGAATAGAATCACTCGTAGAAATTCAATACTCTTTCACTATTTCGTGATAAGATGTTCGCCGAATATAGAATTAATTTCCACAATATTTTTAACCAACTTTGGCTTTATGATAAATTCACCCAATCTTATGCATATACATGGCCTTGCGATATTTTCTTACAACGCAATTCATATCCTTGGCTTTGCGTTACCAACTCCCATTTCCACCATTCTCGGCTTCTTCCTCAATGGAGTTACAAAAGTTACCACTGGAGCGACTTGTAAACGCTATGATACAATTCTTCTATATTTCTTTCCAGAAAATACCCTTTCGTGATTAAATTATCATAGTGGGTAATGATGAAGAATATTAAGTCATTACATACAGATTTTTCATGAATCTCTTATTACGTTACGTGTAGGAGGGAAGAAATAGAAATTGAGGCGGTCCTGGCGATATGACAACATATCATTCCTGTAGTCAGTTTAGTGTGGCGAAGCAAAACAACACCTACGACTTGAATCCACTATATTTTGATCACAAAGCGAGCACACTACCGCTGAGCCATCATACTTCGTAATTTTAAATTTATAAAATCCTCTTAGGTCATTTCTCCATAACTGGAAGAGTGTTCGATTTCTGGTCTCCTCGAAAAAAGGAACTGTAAACTACATCAATTTATTGGAAAAATTCTGGCCGCTGTCTTCTGCAACATGAAAAGTGTTATACATGTGGGAGTCTTGAACACAAGTAGAACAATTGTCACCGAGTAATACTTCACGCTGGTAAATAAACTTTGTACTAGTATTCATTCTTAACAAATGACGAGGAATCGTGTTTGTTTAAGGGTTATCAGCTTATATTTTTTCCAAAGGAAGACAGTTTAGCTTAGAAGGAGGAACACTGCGAGAAAAGCTTCAAAATGCTAATCATTGTTCAGTACTAGGGCAATACAAAGAGGGCGTTAAGATCAGCCGTTATTAATAGTAGTCATTGCTATCTTTATCATGCTTTTGGTTAGAAGAAATATTTCTTAGTAAATCTACATTAGAAATCGAATATATAAGGAAATTTGAACAGCTTATGTGTGTCCGATTGCTATTAAACGACAATAGATTCTTCTGACTAACGAACAATGAATTTGAGTGACACAATCAACAGTTTATTTCTTTCGTCAGACCGTTGAGAACAAATTAAGAATGAGGAAACTCTCTTAATGTTTGAGTTCGATCCAGACTCAACTAAAAGATCAAGTTCTTGAAAAGGAAGCAGGGATCTCTTGAAAATCACTGTCACAAATACGAAGAAGGACATTTCCGGAACATCAATAAAAGGAGAGAGGATGGTACGATAAGATGGGTTAACAAATAATTCTCCTCCAGAACGAGGATGTGTGATAAAGAGCATTTGAGAAGGGTGAAATTCTACAAAGACAAAGGATTCCAGGAATGTGTCGTGGACTGACCACAGCAGTAACCACAGTACAACGGAAAAATAAAGGAAAGGAATTCATTTTTTATTTCACCTATTGTCAACCTTTTCAATGGATTGCTGATCTATTACACATTATTTAAATGTTGATAAAAGTTTGAATACAACATTGAAGAAGTGTTATCAGGTAACACCAACGTATGTGCAATAGGGAAACATGCTCTCCTGTACTTCAAACGGGGTATCATGCCCCTCGTACTTCTATAAAAGGACTGCCTGAACGCTCACAGGGAGTTAATTTGAATAAACAAACCTAGTTTATTAAGTGCGCTACTTCTTTCATTTTCTCCGAAGAAAAATGTCTCGAACATTCTTGAACATCCCTTCTAAATGAAACTTCACGGTCCCATTCAACAAAATATACTTTTATTTAACATTTGAAGGAAGAATATTGTTATGAAACTTCGAGAACCTTATTATCTACTGGGCTATTTGATTACTAAGTCTATATTTTGAACCCACTTCTATAATCATCTTACAATCAAGATCTACGTATAAGATCTCAATTACCTGATAATTTCTTCATTTAACCATGAGTTGACAGATCATTTACCATATATATATCCAGAAGAGAAATAAAGTAATGGATGCTAGTGGCTTATAAAAGTCACGCACTTCATCACTTAATCTAATTTCCCTCTTTCTCGGCCAGTGCCTGACAGGAAATTCATCATGAAAAAAAAAAGATAATTTAACCCTCCTCTGACCTGAACAGGTTATGTTCAAACTTGGGAAAGAAATGGGGCGTGGCAGGTAAGACAGAAAGCACTAGATTGGCAATTAAGTAAAATGAGTCCCTGCTTAGAACGCGAAAGGAGGAGGTGCAACATAAAATTCTAACATTAATGGTTACAAATTACATTGCGGAACATTCATTCTCTGACCAAACGTGCATTAGATATAGATATATGAAGCGCTTGTCCTTGTCCTTTCCTTGTCTTATTGTTTGGAACGATATCGGAACCTAAAAATTCAAATCGTCCACGATGAGACGTGTTCGACGACACCGAGCTCATGTTCTGCCGCTCGATAAGTGCCAACTCATAAAAGTATCATTCCAGTGAGATCTGCTGTGACAGTTCTTGTTCGCATGGTCGATTCATTGGACGATTATTATAAAAATATCCATTTATATCAAAAGTGCAGGACGTAGGAAACTTATACTAAGATCATTTGTTAACACGTAAGTTTGTCAATTGATGGGACCAGCCATCATCGTGGATTTGAAAATGCTGTAACCAAAGTTTCCTCGTGCTGCTGAAGGAGAGGTGTCATATTACAACCACTCCATGTGTATTGTGTACATTGTCGTGTTCAATTCCTAGTGCTGGAACTTCTCGTAACTTGAACTAGATAGAACCTTTACCGTAAGGACAACAGACATTCTCGTTTCCCGGGGATAATCTAACGTTTTATAACTCGATACTATTTGTCCCTGTAAAATCCTTGAATATTTACACGCAGTAGGGCCTATACTGGTCATAAGGAGATTATAGAGCTCCATCTTCCGTTTTGCCCGCCTCTCAACAAGTAGGGAGCACCGCTTCATTGGATACTTAGGGAAACGTTATACACACTGTTGCCACATGTTACTTCCTGTTTGGGGTGCGTTGTAGTTAAGTTGCACGAGAAATCTTCAATCCTGAACAGCGTCAAAGAAAGGTTTTCCTCCCTCTCAGCTTGCGCTGTGAAACAGAGTGGGGAGGAAAGTTGACAACATCGTAACTGCCCTTTCGCTCTGTCCACAAGCCAAGCCTAGTGGTCTTTCCTCTCCCGTCTTCACCCGGATCTTTTCTTTCATTGTGTATACCGTACCAACCTTAGCAACACAAATAACACTGTACCTCATATAACACTGAATTCTAGAAATGTTTGTAGTTTTGTTGTGAATCTAACTTAAGTTTCTGTAAAGTAGTTTTGACATTTACAATAATAATAATAAACTCTTTGGCATGCAATTTTCCTAAAACGACGTCCTTCTTTTTGCCTGTGTGTTGGTGTTAAGGGAGCTATCACAGCTTAACAAACCTAAAGTGAAGATCATCATACTGAAGCCAAATAGGGTCGAAGATATTTAGTAAATAATGGATGGGTGCCTATAAAACCAGAATTTGACTCCTGATGTCGAAAATAAGAAATGTAATTTACAAAATTACATAATATGGCAACATGCAGCCAAGGGTTTGTAGTTATCAAAATCATTGCTACTCTGATGTCACGTGTTGTTTTTTAAAAGAACAAAATAGGGGGAAATTTGAAATTGAGCGATTTCTTAATTATGTTCACTTTGAATTCAACTTCAGTACTGATAACATTAGAAAATACACATGCCTATGTTATAATTACTTATTCTATGGCTCGTGGCAACAATTTTGTATATGATAAGTTTACTACAATAGTTGTACCTTTTATTTTCAATATTCTGTGAAAACAAAGGTGCTATAGATTCCTTTTGTAATTATTGTTTTTATTATTTTTACTTTTAGTGCATTTTTATGACAGTTTAATATTTTTTTTAAAATAAATTTTTATTTTTCTATCCTCAGAGTGCAAAAATTAAACAGGTAAAAAGAGAAACACACACGCTTTGTAAACTTCTATTATAAATTGTGTAATTATAGGTTACCTTTTCCCCTACAGCTCTGCAAGTGAGGCATACCTCAAGGGAAAATGCAAACACAGCATTGCAGATAAAGGAGATGTATTTTGTAACTATTAACACTGCGCTTCTGTGTGGTTTGCTTACTCACAAGAGGGTTTATCTGCCTATACTTACTAATTTGATTAATTATATTAACCAGTCGTATGATTATAAAGAAGTTTATGAACATATTTGACACATGTTCTTCAATCGCATGGCTTTGATGCTACGTCACTTGTCAGAGTTACTCTTCAGGTTTTCTACTCGTCTGTTTTTTCTTTTTTCTTCTGAATTTACATTATGATTTGTGATGTTGCATCACATTTAAAAAGAGCATAATTTATGGATTGAGCAGGACGTTATGGCCTACGTACGTTACATATTGGCGACCATTCTTCCTGGGAAAGGATCGACCAGGACTGAAGTTGAGGTACCATTCCGTCATTCACCTAGAGAAACTGAAGAAGTCTCGTAGCAGGATGGCTCTCTTCCTCCACAATGTCCCAGTGACTTTAATCTCTGAACCGCCGGTGCTACACTGTAAAAAATTGTTATGTTAAATCAACACTTTCCTGTATCCCAGGGTGACTACCACTTGTTTGTGCTAATCAACAGAACAAACTGTTGATTTCGGTGATTCAACACAACGAATGTGTTTACAATGTTGATTCAGTACTGTGATAGTACTAGTGTGACACCCTCTATCGTGCTGAAACAGCATTGACAACACTCTTATTGTGTTGAATCACGCAAACCAACACCACTTGTTGTGTTTATTTAACACAAACAAATTGTAGTCACCCTGGGACACTGGAAAATGTTGAATTAACATTTTTTACAGTTTACGTAGCCTCGTCGTAAGTCTGAACCACTACATTTGTCAGTGGACACGTCTTCTGTGAAAAGTAGTAGCATCTTGTTTCCCTGCACCGTGTATGTTGGAGCAGGAACTGGTCATCAGCATCTGTGCACAGAAATTCACAATTTCTTCTAAACTTGAAAAGTATTTTCTACTTACTTACTCTATGGCTTACGGAACTCGGAAGTTCATCGCCGTACTAACAAACGTTCGCCATCGGGATCTACCCTGGGCAAGATCAAACCAATTTCCATCACAAACACCTACTTCTCGAAGATCCCTTCTAATGTTGTCCTCCCAAGGTCGTCTCGGTCATCCCAACGGTCTCTTTCCTTCCGGCTTTCCAACCAAGATGGAATATAATCTTCGTTTTTCTCCCATCCGAGCTACATGGCCTGACGATCTTAGTCGTCGTGATTTCATTATTCTTACAACATCGGGTGAGTCGTACAGTCCGTGAGTTCTTCATTATGCAGTCTCCTCCATTCTCCAGTCATCTCGTTTCGTTTCGGCCCGTATATCTTTCTCAAAACCTTATTTTCAAACACTCGTAATTTATGTTCATCTGCTTGGGTCGTACTCCAACTTTCGCAACCTTAAAATATTACCGGCAGAATAACCGTTCTGTATATTTTTAATTTTAAGTTCTTTGATATTAATCGCGATATTAGACATTTTTGAACTCAATAGGAACATGCGTTGTTAGATACTAAACGACTTTTTATTTCTTCCGTCACCACATTTTTGCTTGTTACGTATGCTCCCAAGTATTTAAATTTGTTTACTTTCTTTATGTTCTCATTCTTAATTCTTATGTTTTTATTTCCTTCATTCCCTGTGTTTCGGTTTGATATCATGTATTTTGTTTTCTCTATGTTTACCTGTAGACCTATCTCATCGCACGCTTCTATGAAGACCTCGGTGTTATTTTGTAGTGCATCTATATCGTCCCCTATTAAATCTACATCAACCGCGTACGCGAACAGTTGATTCAAGCATTGTGAAAAGTATTTACACAAAAAAAAAATGATTCAATTTTTCTTTTTCAAAAATCTCATCATAAGCTTGTGAAATATTTAAGAAATACGTAGTGAAACAATATCGGTCAATTTATAGAGAAACCTTCTATACTTTCGCCTAACATTAAAAGGAAAAAAGGACATTTGAATTATCAGAATAATCATGATATTTTTCTAAAACTGTCCTCTTGCGATCAACTTCACTCATCGCAGATGCTTGTGTGGCTTTGTTCAGGTTTTGTCTCAGTCACACCAGGCTGGGATGGTACCTACAAACTACACCTTCCACATCTCCTTATTCTGATCTGAGTCCGAGATGCCTAAAGTTCATAAAGAAAATTCAAATTCAACTACCCTTTATCCGAAAGTAATCAAGATCATTTCTTCGAAGTTCAACTGTTTCTGTTAAAGTTCCTATCAAGTTTCGAACATGACGTCATTAGACATAGATAACATAATTGAAGAGTATTGGGAAAGAAGGGGGTATGTCCATTTCTAAAAAACAAAAGTTTGCTCTCGTAGCTAATACTAGACAGTAATGATAGCTAACCGGTACGAAAGTTACAATTCATCAGCCCAAACAATCCACAAGTTATAGCGATTTTGAGAATAATAAATACTTGAAAGTCGATTTTGATGGGAACGTAGACATGTTTTTAGCAGAATTTCCATCTATTCAAATAAAGCTGTATCTTTTGAACACGAAAACGAGGCAATAAAATGTTGAAAATGTAACAAGATGCAACAGGAAGCATTTATCCATAAGTAGTAAGAAAGAAAAGTAATGTACTTATGAATGAAAAAGATTATTAAAAGTAAACTCGGGGAGATTTGAAGCCAGTACTTTCCGGATAGCTATCCAACGACTTAACCCCTCAGCTAGCCGTCCAACAGAGATAATACGTCTTCGAAATGGTTTCCTATGTCTTGCCAGATACTTGAGAACAACATTCAAAGGTTTCTTGTACATATCTTACTTCTGACGTCTTCTGGTATATTTTTGTCACTGAGGAAAGTTTTCAGGTTTTCTGTTGTCATTTTTAACTAAACTCTATATTTTCACAGTAGCTTAGTCTTTCGATAACATTCTCAGTAACAAATGGTGGCGAACACAACGGACTAGTAGCCATGATGCATTTGTATACCACTCTGAAAAAGTGAGAAATAAATCACTCTAAAAAGGCGAGAAATCGTTCTTCCAAATTTGAAGAATAAATTACATCCAAATGCATAAGCATTCTATCTAGATAGAGCATATTTTCCATTTAAAATCAGAACGTTTCGTTTAAAATCATTCTTCTTGATTGAAAATTCCGCTTTACGAAAAAGTGGTCACTCTTTCCGCCCTAAAAGAGTGACAATTTCGCTATTTTTGTTTAGTTTGTTCGTTTTTAACAAATGTGAAGAACGTTTCCTCTTTTCATCTTTTACCACAAACATAATACGTTTATACGCATCATCCGATGGAAGACAATCCATAACATCTCTAAGTTTTGATATTTCATTTCATAATTCTGAATAAAAAATGCAAAATGGATTTTAAAAAAACAACACACAACCAGCGCCCCTGCAACTGAGCAGGGATGCGTTGAATATGTTCTCCTTTCTATATTCTACACCTGTCTGCAGAGTTCTTTTGGCAACAGAACACCGATATTTGAGTTACATAAATTCTTTATTAAAACGGCCAGAAAATGGAGGGGTCCCACTCTGTTCCCGACCGTCAATAATCGAAGTGGCCCTGCTCCTTTCTCGACCATCAGGAACTAGACGGGGATCCGCTTTCTCCCGACCACAAGGAAATAGACGGGGCCCCACCCTTTTCCCGACCACCAGGAAGTGAGCAAAACCCCGCTCTTTTTTCGACAATTAAAAATTTGGTGGGCCTGGGAGAGTTATTTGTAGCCAGATAGTAGCGGGTCGGAAATAGAACGACGACTAAACGCTATTTAAGTGTGGGCGCCGACCTTCTTTCAACCGTTTCCCACTAATCGTTGGAGTCTCGTATATTCCCAACGGTGAGCCGACTTAAATCCTGGCTATTTGCTGCCGTGGTTGACATTTGGCTTGCTGGATGCTATCGTAAGTGCCACTCTCATTTAGTTGAATACCTACGCTGACTGATAAAGAATGAACAACCCTGTCTCGTCCACTCGCGGGAAAAATCGCACAGCATGGACGAGGCTGTATTGTGGACAACGTAAGAACCTGAAAGGCCGAAGCAGGTTGTTGATTCCAATGTTGTAAAACTCACAGAACGTAAATATTTAATGAAACTATTTTCAATAAATATATATTTGAAGATAAAAAAAAATTGGAGTAATCCAGAAATTGACAGATTGTTTGAGAAATTTTAATTTCTGGCTATTTATTATCATCTAACAAGCAAAGATACTGATGGAGCAGAATAAAACCTATGACGTCTTTTCTTCTGTCATGTTCAGAATGTCATAGTAAGTGGGCGTGCAAATTTTGGCAACTCGAGCGCAATTACTTTGGGAGATATTGACAATATCAAAGTCAGATTCTTGTTTCTGGAGAGTGATAGAAAAGTGTGGAAATACTCTTATATTTTTAAATTGCTGAATGAAATGGGCAGCAAATACACAGTAATGGATTCAATATGGAAGACGCTACCTGTTGGAGGGTTCGTTTATCATGGCCGCCATCTTGAAGTCCGCCATATTGAATCTAGATTGATTTTCTTAAATGGAAAGAGGGTCGTCTAATATGTCATTCTGGCCTAGAATTTTACGAGAAATACGTTTCTGATGTTAATTTTAACGTAAATGTATTGTTGTGAGAGAAAAGTATATAGAATGGCCAGGGTTTTTGTTCAGGTACAGTCTCGGCATTTCCTAGTATAACTTAGGAAAAATCATAAAATTTCTTAGCCTCATTTCCGCATTTACAGAAGTAGGGACTTCATGAGTTTATATTATAGTGATCATAAATGTTTTGCCTGCGTCCATATTTATGAACCGAAGGTCTATGGGCAAGGTGAATTGATGGTGGTTGGTCCTCCCCTTGCATCCATGAAAGATAACGTCTTAAAGACAAAGCCTACTGTTTAGAATGAACCCCGAACCACCTATGTCTCCTTGTCCTGCGGTGGCTCAGTGGTAAAACGCTCCCCTCTAGTGCGTGGGGTCCCCGGTTCGATCCCGGGCCGCGCCATGTGGATTTTGTGGCGAACAGATACCGTGTGCGTGGGTTTTCTCGGAGGTCTTCCGTTTCCTTCCACTTTCTTCATTCCACCAATTTTCCCATCATAATCTATTCGTCCAGAGTCAAAGCTGCACAAAGGCCTTAAATAAAATACAAATTCAAACCTGTGCCTCCACTGGACATCGAACCAGGAGTCCTTTAACTCAAGCGTTCCTAATCACCTAGACACAGTACAGTTTCTGTATAGTAGTTTTCGCTTGAAGAAATGTGATGTAAATATAAGTACTGTTGTACCCTTACGAATGGATTCCAGTTGCACTCTTCCAGAATTCTCAACGAAAATAAAAGACTGTTATGCACGCAGGCAGAACCCTATATTTCTCTGTCATGAAACAATTGGCATATATGATGATGACCTTAACGATATAAGCAAATATGCTCTATAAAGTTAATTCACAGACGGAGTGGGAAGCAAGATTCGAAGCCAAACAGAAGTGTGTGAATTGAGCGTGAGAAAACAAGCATGCGTACTTGCGAACTTGAACAAGGCGAGGGAGTGGCTTGCGCGCGCGAGTCGTGCAACCCAGCATCGCGCAAGTGAGAAAATTCTCTCAGAGTTGTATATGTTGAAGAAAGTTCTTCGAGCATCGCAGTTGTCTGTTTTGAAAAGCTTGGCAAACATTTCCGTGAAAGTTGTCGTCGCGGCGGACAATGATCAGAGACGCTTATACGTACTCGTACTTACTCGAGAGTGCTGAGAACTCGCAGCGGGAAAGATGAAGATATGTCAAATACGTCACTTCTAAATCTTTCAAAGTAAAATTAAAAAGAAAAAAGTAATTAAAGATGATTTTGGTAACGAGTTTGTGTTGTGTACACGGCAAGAAACAACAATTAATTTTAAACGAAAACAATGGAAAAACAACGATTAAATTAACGAGATTCGGGGCTGTGTTGACCTTCAGAGAGAAAAAGTGAAGAAAAAACACTTCTAAGGACACAGAAACGGATTTCTGAATCAATTTATTATTTCTTTTTTTTTCGTGTAGAAAAGTGGGAAGAAAATGTCATGAGTTAAAAGTGTCGGCTCATTAGTAAAGTTTGGAATCTAGAGGCACAACTTCCTTATATGCTAATCGGCAAAGTTGACAGATGAGAGATCGCGCCGTTTGTCTACGACAAGAAGCGATACCCCACTCTCACGAGAGATGTAGACAACATCGACGACAAAAAAACACCTTCAACGGAGACACCTGTGTCTTCCTTCTAGTGTAACCCTTAAACTTCATCATCATCTTCATCATCATTACCATGAGCTATTTTGGATGTCGTGATATAAAGAAGTGATTTCATCAAGAAATAGTGATGTTAATGTCTTTACGTTTCATTTAAGCATCCTTTTTGGTTCTCTCAAGAAAATGTTAATATGTGTTTGAAACATTGTCCCAGCCAACACAGCGTGAAGGTGTACGTGCAAATGAGTGTGTGATCATTCTTTTATTGTGTTGTTTTGTTACTTGTGTGCTTCATCCCGCAATGATGGAACAAACACCATCCCCGATGTCACAATTGTACGATGTATCATTATCAGAGAATGTGTCCGAATTTCTCAACTGTAGTGGATCCCCAGTGTACTCAACGAATAACAAAAGTCTTGAGTGTCAGGATGTGTATTGTGGTGCCAATTTCCACACTTTCCAGAAAAGCTATGCGGATGTACATGGTTACCTTAGTTTGTTAGTGTGTATATTTGGTTCCATTGCCAATGTGCTAAACATAGTGGTGCTAACACGTAAAGAAATGATATCACCTACCAACGCCATATTAACCGCTCTTGCTGTTGCCGACCTCCTTGTTATGGTGGAGTATATTCCTTTAACGTTTCACTTGTATCTTTTTGATAAAAGACCTTTCGAAGAAAAATACACGTATGCCTGGTCAATGTTCGTTCTATTCCATTCTAATTTCGCTCAAGTGTTTCACACGATATCGATATGGTTAACAGTAACATTAGCTGTGTGGAGGTGTATCGCCATTGGATGCCCTCAACGGAATCGAGGCTGGTGTACAATGGAGAATACATTGATCGCTATTGCAAGTGCCTATATATTCTCCCCGATCATTTGTATACCAACCTACCTCACGTTTGCTGTGCAGTCGACTGTGAGACACAACTACAACAACACCGATTTTAACATCACTTTGTATACTGTTGGCTACAGTGAAATGACCCGTAATTTTCCGTTATTGTGGAAGATTAACTTCTGTATTTACAGTGTAGTGATAAAAATAATCCCTTGCATTTGTCTAACAGCGCTGAGTCAGTGGCTGATAAGTGCCCTCATGGAAGCCAAACGTCGTAAACAAAATTTGACGAAACGCAAAACTGTTTCGGGTTCCTGCAGAAACGACGTTCAGCAACGTCAAACTGATCGAACAACTCGAATGTTATTGGCCGTCTTGTTACTTTTTCTTATCACGGAGTTCCCGCAGGGTATTCTGGGACTTCTTAGTGTTATATTAGGGGACTGTTTTTTCAAAAACTGCTACGCAAGTTTTGGAGAGGTTATGGACATGTTAGCTCTCATTAATAGCGCTATTAATTTCATTTTGTACTGTTCTATGAGTAGACAATTTCGACAAACTTTTAATTATTTGTTTATGCCACGAGTATTGAATAGATGGATGCCGGTTCCTCACAACGAGATCACAATAACAACACATAACACTCAAGTTACACACGTTTAGTGTTGACTTCGCTTAGGTCAAGATTAACATTAAGAGAAAGGAAAGAGATTGAAGCGCTTGTAAATATTACAACGTATATTTTTTAAAGAAACAAACAGACAAGCTATCTAGCCAACACTATTACAAATAATATGACGATATATTGATCAAATATTTCAGAGAAATGAAACGAATAATAACATAACATACTTCAAACATCCTTTCTTCCAATCATTCAGCAGCGCATTTCACAGTAGAGCCCTGGTGATAGGTGCTATTCGAACGACTGCAAGGAAGGATAAAATAACGAAAAAAAATGTATTTACTATATTCCAATATTACACACAAAATACAGCTCTCCTTTTGTCTTTTGCCTATTTTTTCGCCCAATGTTCTTTTAAAATCGTTGTTGGTTATCCAAATACGTAAAACAAAAAAGAAACATATAAGAATATATAAAAGAAGTATATAAAACAAAAAAAGAAATATTAATATATATTCATAAATTACATATATTTTATGTTTCGTGTATATGACATGTTGATGAAATAATATAATGTTGAATTAAACTGAGTGTATATTCATTATTTCAAAACGAGAAACTGAAGTTTTGAAATCTACAACTGAAAATAAGAACAAAATTCCCTGAGGACAAAATCTTCCTGATGGAAAATGATATATATATATTTTTTTTTTAACATTTAAAAAATTACGCCGATTTATTTCAATGAATAGGTCAAATAAATATTCAATGCAATTTGCATTTTTTACTTTAATGCTTTTAGCATCTGGTGCTCAGGTCAGGATTAGTTACTGTATGTAGAGGATGAAGAAAGTATCTCGCATTTCTTAAGATACTATCTCAGCATTCGCCTTGTGAAAGTGACAATGTGAGGGAAATCCTGGAAAATTTAAGTCAGGATAGTTGTGGGGTTCAAGCCTACATGTCTACCCATTGACGCTCCGAAGTCTGCGACGTTACCGATTGGACCACGAGGGCTGGATAGTAAATTTTCAAGTTATATAATGTTTGCATTACATAATAATGTTTAGTTGCATTTTACATACGTAAATCAACTCTTCTACGATTCAAATTTCAAGACTACAAGGAAATATTTGGAATTATGTACTGGAATTCAATACAATGAAACTTAACTGAAATTTTTGTGCAGTAAAATCTATTCAAATTGAAAGAAAAAAGTTCTGTGACCTGAGAAACAATTTTTCTTAGAAATGAGATATTAGCATTCTCATTTAATTTAAAATGAGTGCATACCGATTTTGAAATGGGATCAGTGATCGTATTTCCAAACCGGCGTGTTATTATTACATTATTTTCTTTAGTTTACAATTGTTCGTGGTGTCTTCAAATCTTGTAACGATAATTTAACTCTTTCCCGACGTCATAGAATGATGAAATTTTGCACAGCGACGTAAGTCGGGTGACAATACAATATTCCACTGTTACTTTCATATATGTCTATATATTTATATGTTTTAAAAGCATATTTTAATATATTTTTTTTAAAAATAATACAGACTTCTTTATCCTAAAATAAATACTAACCAGCAATGACGTGAGGTTTTACTGGTTGCCGAACACTTCAGGATTTGGTTCACAACACAGCTTGAGAAAAAAAAAAGCTTTTTAAAGACGTTCTTTTCTTAAACAATTCGTACTAAAAGGTAAAAAATAATTTTGTTTATGCATGACTAAAAAGAAAAGCATGAGGTGCGCTCTCATATACAGTCACTTTATAGATTCTTCAATTGGTGTGCCCCATGCTTTTCTTCTTAGTCATGCATAAACAAAATTATTTTTTACTTTTTTAGTACGAATTGTTTAAGAAAAGAATGCCTTAAAAAAGTTTTTAAATTATTTTGTTTCTATTAAATTAGAATGCTGATATCTCATTTCTAAAAAAAAAACTATCTCGGTTCACAGATAAGAACTTCTTTATCAATTTTAAAAATCGTTTTCTACTCTGCAAGATAATAACGTGCAAATAAACAAACACAATGATTAGACAACATTCGACTACCTTTCCTCTTAATACACAGAAGATTGTCAAGTTTTCAGATTTACGTAAATTTACACATTATCCACTTTTCATATATTCAGCTATTTTCTATCCACTGCTGCCATCTCCATTAGTTTCAGAAATCGCGGGCAGCTGCTGTCGTCATCCTTGTATTCCTGATAAACGCTTGATTTCGTGTAACTATCTTTTAATTGATCATTTTCTAGGTCTTTTTCTCTGAGAATCCAATGTCGAAAATTTAACGCTCATCTTCCATCTGTTCGTTTAGCTATGTGACTGCCCCACCTCCACTTCATTCTATCCATCAGTACGTCTTCTTGTCTCTCCTAGTCATTTCTAGCATGCATCTTTCCGTTGCTCTCTCTATGTGACTCTTACAAGGAGACTTACAGAAGTGTAACTCACCGATTTTAATGAAACTTTGCATACGTGTAGAACATCGAAAAATAATCGACACGTATTTTTTTATTTCGGCAATGGTGCGGGTTTAAGGGTAGAAACCACCCTGTGAACGTTAGGGGTGGTCTCCAAGCATAGACAGAAAACAATCATTTAATGTAGAAGAAACAATACTGCCAATGGGGCTTTAGGACAGCTGATGCAGAATCTGACGTCAAAATTACCAAATTCAAAATGGCGGATCCAATATGGTGATTACAATTACAAAAAGTCGTCTGGTTTGAAATGCTCTGCAGTTACTCTTTGAGTCGTTTACACATTCAATCTCCACAGCCATACTATACCACATGTAAAACACATATGTTGCGCCTTTCAAACGGGTTCCACGCCATTTCGCATATTCCATTTTTTCTCTCAAAATCGACATACACATGTTAGTTAACTCTATGGTTTACGGAACACGCAAGTTAATCGTCGCAGTAACAAACGTTATTCATTGGATTATATTCTCGATAACAGCAAGTCAGTTATTGTCACGAACAGGCGTGGATGCAGGGGTAACTACAGGGGCTATAGCCCCCTCCTTGACGTCCAGGAAAACACTGGATAAAATGGCCTTCAATCCTACTTTACACTGGATAAAGCGACACAACTATGGTTTACCCTTCCCCGCCACCTGATCCTGAATCCACGCCTGCTCACGAACACCTACTTCTCGAAGATCCCTTCTAATATTGTCCTCCTAACAACGCCTCCGTCTTCCCAATGGTCTCCTTCCATCTGTCTTCCCAACCAGGATATAATATAATCTTCGTTTTAACCCATCCGAGCTACATGGCCTGCCCACCTTCATCGTCGCGATTTCATTATTCTTACAATATCTTGAGAATCGTACAGGCCGCGGAGTTCTTCATTATGCAGTCTCCTCCACTCTCCAGTCATCTCGTCCCGTTTTGGCCCGTATATCTTTCTCAAAACCTTATTTTCAAACACACGTAATTTATGTTCAAATGATAGGGTCGTACTCCAACTTTCGCAACCGTAAAGTATTACCGGCAGAATAACCGTTCTGTATATTTTCAATTTCAATTTCCTTGGTCTTAATCGCGATGTTAGAAGTTTTCAGACTGAATAGAAACATGCGTTGTCCGATAATAAGCGACTTTTTATTTCTTCCGTGACTCCATTTTTGCTTGTTAGGTATGGTCCCAAGCAAGGTTGATTGATTTAAATCGCGATTTAAATCAGATTTTTTTTTTTTTTTTGAAAAAGAAAGAAAAGTAGAAATAGCGTGCAGTATTTTTAATAATTTTGTGGTCTCAATCATAAGTAAACTTTAAAATTCACCTTCCAGTCCTTATGTGATAATAGGCTCTTATGATATAAATCCTAACCAAACTGATGGACCTAGAATTTTAACTATTTGATTGGTTCATTTCATTGTACATGCGACGTAGGAACCCAACTCACATTATACGTTTACAAACTTGTATTACAAATTTATTTATTTTTGTAATAAATATGAAAACGAACACACAGAAAACAAAAAAAAATCCAGTTTTGGTTTAAAAAACAAAAATTGTTGTTTCGTAACATTACCTACTTCTTATTACTCAAAATGTATTTGTATCAAATTATTTAATTTCTTCACAACTTTCTCGAAAATAATTTATTTTTAATGGAAGTTTAATGTTTATTTATGTGTATGCTGAAAGATGAATATGCAAAACTGTGTATCCACTATTGATTTCAGTGTATTAAATAGCTTTGAATTTTGTCTAAGGCCTTTAGGCAACTTTGGCTCAGACCGAATGGATGATGATGGGATAATTTGTGGAATGAAGAAAGTGGGATGAAACGAAGGAACCCTGAGGAAACCCGCACACCGTTTTCGTTGATCACAATGTCCACATGGCACGATCCGGGATCGAATCGGGGATCCCACGGACAGGAGGTGAGCGCTCTACCACTGAGCGACCGCGGCTCCAAAATAGCTCTCATACTTTATGGAATGTATTGTCATAAGATGTTCCCAAATTGATAGCACAATTTTGAGAGCTGAAACTCTAACCGAAATGAACTCAAATATATCTTAGAAAACTTAAATCGTGGAACATTTCGTTTCGGAGATGTAGAGTGGAAGAAAGAAGCAATTGCGAGTATAAAATTTTCTTTTAATTACTTAGGAAGGAAGGAAGGAAGGCTCATACGTGGGATCATTTTAAAAAAACTGATACGTAGAATCATTGTAAATTCTTTCTTTTTCGAACTTACAAGTAAACCTAGGGAACTGTAGACACGCCGATTTCCTTGAAACTCCGGGAAAGTATTGTGAAAGTGAAAATATTTGGAGCCCCGTTTTCCGTTTTGCCCCAGAAAACGATTTACAAATGTTTTTAACCAGTCTTCCCACCCGAAAATCACGAAAAATGACAAAGTTCATGACTATATTAAAACTGTCATAACTTTGTCAATTTTCTTCCGATTTGCACAAAGTATTTTTAAATTGAAGGGAAAAGAATCCCCTATAAGTCTAATAAGTTTAATCTGTCATTACAGTTTATAGTGAAACCGACTTCTCCACCGAGTCAGTTATGATGAAATAGCTTTTCAAGCAATTCCCTAGTACTATACCCATGTACTAAAATATAGTACGGGGATGTAAATAAAAATGAAGTATCCGTATATGTACAGTAAGGATAATGTATAATGTTAATTTAATGTGTCTTATTAGTAAAATTTTGGGAATACTGTAAGCAAATATTGTTTTTTTTACAATATATGACTTACGTTTGGAATACGAATTTATATAAAACTCTATTAAAAAATAGATTACGGAATACATAAAGATAAAGATAAAATGAATTTTATGGGCGGTAACAGCACTATGGCTTACGCCCGTCCCGATACGGGGGGAAGCCCCTTATCTTGGTCATATTAAAATTAAGCTGTTAATTAAAATAAGATAAAAAGATAAAAGATGAAGATGTAAAAGGTCTTCACAATGAGCCAACTGGTGTAGATGGCCCTTCAAAAGATAAAACAAAAAGACACTATAAAAGTTAACAGCTAATAAGATAAACGGTAATCATAAAAATTTCTGCGAAAACAAGTTAAAATATTACCGTTTAAGTTTAGGTTTATACCTAGTTTTCCCTTTACGTCCCACAAGATTAAAATCAATATCCATTAAGTGGTCCTGAATCATGTCTGAAGCCAAAGATGAACTTGGTTCATCGACAGTATGTGCAAACTCTTCCTGAGCTAACTGAGCAGTCAAAACGTTCGTCAGAGTCTTAATGCTTGTAGTGAGAGGCGAAGTTCGAACTAATTTCGAGACTTTATACGGACTAAAAGTAGTCTTAGCCCGTGGAGTTTTAGAGCTCTGCACAGGTGTTTTTTGTCCCTGACTCTGCGTCGGCATATTGGGAGGACTCTCCGAATCTTTGGGCGGCTTCGGAGGGTCGTCATGCACATCAGACACTGTTTGTGTTGATACGTTAACTGTCTGGGTACCAACCGAGACAGTTTTAACTGCTATTTTGGCTACAACATGTGAAAACGCACCAGAGGGAAGGGTGCGCTGAGACTCTTTTACGCGACGTTTTGCATCGCCAGCAGATATTTTCTCAATAACCATCAGCTCTCTAATACGTTTTTCTTCTTTAAATACCGGACAGTCACGCGACCAGGCCGTGTGATCACCCTTGCAATTAATACACTGTGGTTTTAGTGATGTGCAAGGATCCGCACCATGGCTACTGGTTCCGCAAATTGCACATACAGCAGAGGTCGCCTTACACGACGTGCTGGTGTGTCCATAGTGCTGACATTTAAAGCAGCGGAGCGGACTGGGTATATACGGACGGACAGGTAAGCAATAGAATGCTGCCTTCACGTCCTTGGGGAGCTGTGGCATGGCGAACGTCAGAATTAACGAATTCGTGGGTTGCAGTTCTCCACTCTTTCTACTTTTAATGCGCCTAACATTCACTACACCTTGGCTTGCGAGTTCATCCTTAATCTCTTCTTCAGGGACATCTACCAAGTCCCAACAAGATATTACGCCCTGACTATAATTGAGTTGACGATGCGGTTCAACTTGAACCTCGACTTGTCCTAGGGTCGTCATTTTCAAGAGATTAGTTGACTGTTTGTTAGTGGATGTCTCCACGAGCAAGGTGCCGTTGCGAAGCTTCTTAACATGTTTAAGTTCGCCGGCGACATAATGCAGTTGTTTTTGTATAATGAAAGGGGATAACCCCTTCAAACCACCTGGATTATCTGCTTCATTCTTTACTTTAATAACAAGATATCGTGTGATAGTCGGTACGATACTTGTCTGTTCCTCTATTTCAATTTTCTTTGCGGTGTCACTGGTTATTTCGGTAACTATATGCGCCTTCTTTCTATTATCCTCAGTGACTTTCTCTTCATTCTGTCTCTTGGTTTTCTTCGTTTCTTTGTCTGTGCGCGAAGGCGACTTGTTAGGATGTGGTGGAGCCATGATGAATTTTAGCCGTAAATGCCCACACTTCTCCGTCTTCGTTCTGAGGAGCCAACGAGGCTGCCGGGTACTACCCTCATCACCCTTGTCAGCAAGCTGGAAATCGAGGCGAAGTCCAATGACTTGGCGTCGAAATCACTTGTACTCCCGACTGATGGATACTTGGGACACCCACTCCCTCGAGTGTTGGCGAGACCAAAGGTCCGAAGAGCTCCCCAATGGCGCACTTCCCAGTCTCAACGAGCTAGACCATCCAAGAATCTGCTGTTAAGAACTAGGCGCTATCCAATGGCTCCGCCCCCTTTCCCCTGGGCCCAGGGGCCATCGTCAATGCAAATACATCCTGTCACATCCTTGGTCATTGCTCGGAGGCGCAACTCACACCACAAGAGGAGATGAAACAATGAGTCAGCAGTGGATGAGAAATGAGGTGAAAGTGAAACTCCTCTGTGCTGGTCCTCCTTTCAAGCAGCATAGTTGTTCAGCTGCTAGGGCTGATTGCAGCCAGCAAAAGCCGGCTGGACGATGGGATCGCCAATTCCCTACGCCGTATACGAGCAGCGATGGTCTGCTGCTCGGGCTATGTGATGATGCATCACGTTGCGGCCCGTAGGCCTGCGATGAGGTCGCCAATCCCCTACGCTAGTGGGAAGTAAAAATTCTCAATAGAGAAGCACTTTGGCCCTGCTATTGGACTTCCCATAGGCAGCAACGATGTTAGCAGCTGCCAGGGCTGATTGCAGCCAGTAAAACTGACTGGGCGATGGGGGCGCCACTTCCCAACGCCGGGATTACGGAATACATATCCAAGTAAATAAATACATACATATGTGCCGAATATCACCGAATATCAAAGTTTCAGTGTATGTACAGTACAATAAATAAGAATATAGGAATTTTTACATTATTAGTTACTGATAGTGTCTGTCAGTACACAACAACGTGAAACGACGTTGTAAAGATGCGAAGTTTTTTTACACTTTAATGTCAACTCTATATTATATAATTAATTCAAACACTGCTCTTATAGATTTTAAATGAACATTTCGAAACACAAAATAATAATAATGGAACAAGAAAACAGTTGGTTTTTTTTTTTTTGCTAATTTAGTAGGACGATCATTAGTAATGTGTTAGTATATATTTTCAAAATATTGTATATTAACGATATAATATTTTGTCAATATGTGGTCAAGATATTGCTAATATATTTTAGTACTAGGAAATTGCTTGGAAAAGCTACTTCACCAAACCTGAATCGATGAGGAAATAGGTTTCACGATAAACTGCAATGACAAATTTAACTCGTCAATCTTATAGATGATTGTTTTCTCTTCAATTTAAAGAAACAATCATGCAAATCGGATGAAAATTGATAAAGTTATGACAATTTTAATATAATGAACTTTGACATTTTTCGTGATTTTCAGTGGGAATATTCGTTAAAAGCATTTGTAAATCGTTTTCTGGGCCAAAACGGAAAACGGGGCTCTAAATATTTTCACTTTCACAATACTTTCCCGGAGTTTCAAGGAAATCGGCGTGTCTGCAGTTCCCTAGGTTTACTTGTTAGTTACGGTGTAAACACGTCTGAAACACTTCATTCATCGTGTACCAACGAAAGTACCGAAGAAGTTTCCTACATGTTGTGTTACTTTTGTAAAATATATAGTAAGTGACGCCATATCTTCTTTCCTTTTCAAAACTATTACAATTTGTTGTAATTGGCCGTTTTTCATGGCTATTTTCCGTAGCCCGGGTTGGAGTTACTGGTCTCCCACCAGGTGCCTCCCCAGGTGGCGGATACGGTAGTGACGACCAGATATGGTTGGTACCGAAACTATTCCGGGGCGGACCAAAACCAGTACTGCTGCATTGCAGTTAGCAGAGGGATCTACAAAGGCTAGGAAAGATAACCCGGAATAAAAATATCATGCTGAGGGGAAGCAGCATCACCATTACCACTCTGAAGCTGAAGATGAATGACATCGGCAAGGCTCAGAGATGGACAGAGGGCGATATCTTGAATGTCTACCTTTACTGCGAAGTCGTAGAGTTGATAACTCTACACAGCTAAAACATGTCAAGAAGTAGTAACATTTGGTTCATGGATTCTCCTGGGGTAAAATATTCCGGAGGTAAACTAGTCCCTCATTCGAATCTCAGGGCTGGGACTGCTTCAGGGGGCTCCAAGAACAGGATTAGGAAAGACCTTAGAATAGGAACGTGGAACGTACGAACATCAAACCAAACGGGTGATCTCCTGGTGGCGGTACGCGAGACCGAGAAGTACGAGCTAGATATATTAGCGATACAAGAAGTTCGGTGGGAGGGTCAAGATAGCATCCCACAAGGCAAGTACACCTTCTACTACGGGAGAACACAGTCTCACGATTTCAGAACCAGATTCCTCATTAGGAACAGTATCTTTCAGGTGGTTCAGAATATAGGTAGAGTTCGTAAACAAAAGACTATCGTACGTTACGATACGTACTAGATGGGGCAACACGGTTTTATTAAACGTCTATGCTAAAACCGAGGGGGCTACTGATAACGACAAAGATATATTCTACGATGAGCTAGAAAGGCCGTTTGACCGAATGCCGAAGTATAATTCGAAAATTGTGTTGGGTGATTTCAATCTAAAGATAGGGAGGGAAGAAAAATATAGATCTACTATAGACAAATACAGTCTTCACGAAAAGACCAGCAACAATTGGGAAAAACTGATAACATTAGCAATTTCGAGAAACCTACTGGTAAAGAGCACGTATTTTGAAAACAAATACACATGGGTATCTCCGGACGGCAAAACTCTCAATTAGATCGATCACGTATTAATAGACAGACGAAGACACACCAGCAAAATGGATGTTAGGTCGTACAGAGGAGCGGAAGGTGACACCGACCATTAATTAGTGATCACAAAAGTGATGAAGAAGTATTGCATCGCGAACAGAGAAAGCAAAGGGTTAAAACAACTGCTGAAATTCAGAGTTAAACGATTAAATAATCCGAGCATAAAAGCAGATTACCAACCCGAACTCTCAAATAGCTTCGAAATCCTAGTCGACACGAGTGATGTTAATGATGATAATAATAATGAAATTGATGTAAGTAAGATGTGGGAGGCAATTCGTGAAACAATTAAAGCGCAGCGAAGGAACGTGTAGGTGAGAAGAAACAACAGAAAAACAAATCTTGGTTTGATGAAGAATGCCTTAAGCTTCATGAGGAACGAAACAAGCAAGACATCGATGGCTGAGTAATAAAAGCGAAGTAAATACCAACCACTACAGTAACGCGAAACGAAACGCCACACTCGGGTTCAGAAAAAAGCGAGAACATCTGACGCAGAAAATTCAGGAGATAGAGGAAAGCGGGAAGACAAATAACATTTTGAGATCTATACAAATTGGTAAACTCGTTAAGAAAAGCTTACCAGCTGAGGATAGGTTAGGAATGATTAGAAATGAACGTGGAGATCTTTAGGGTTTTCCGACTAAAATTGTCGATGTGTGGAAAAGTTTTTTCGACAAACTTTTTAATGTACACAACGGGGAAGAAACAGAGGAATTTGAAATCCATACCGCAGACCCGAACCTAGCGAGATCGAGATCGAAATGTCGGTAAAGAAATTGGAAAATTTCAAATCACCAGGAATAGACAATTTTTCAGCCAAATTAATTAAAGCAGAAGGAACGGCACTAATCAAGGAACTACATAAATTGATCAGTGCTATATGGAGAAAGGATGAGCTCCCAAAGGAATGGAAAACCTCAATAATAGTTTCGATTTACAAAAAAGACGATAAATCGGACTAATAATTACCGCGGAATCTCGTTACTTCCAACCTGTTACAAGGTATTAAGTAATATTCTATTAACACGCCTAAGTGTATACGTAGATGAAATAATTGGAGATTACTAATATGAATTTAGAAGAAATAGATCCACGTTGGATCAGATTTTCGCCTTGAGACAAATTTTTTAGAAGAAATTGAAAGAAAATGCGACGGTTCATAAGCTATTCATTGATTTAAAGAAATCAGTAGCCAGAATATATCTTTGTCGTTATCAGTAGTCACCTCGGTCGGAGCCTAGACATTTAATAGAACTGTGTTGCCCCATCGAGTGCGTATCGTAACGTACGATAGTCTTTCGTTTACAAACTCTATATTCTGAACCGCCTGAAGGATACTTTTCTTAATGAGGAATTCTGTTCTGAAATCGTGAGACTGTGTTCCCCTGTAGTAGAAAGTGTACTTGCCCTGTGGGATGCTATCTTGACCCTCCCACCGAACTTCTTGTATCGCTGATATGTCTAGCTCGTACTTCTCGCTCTCGCGTACCGCCACCGGAAGAGCGCCCGTTTGGTATAATATTCGTACGTTCCACGTTCCTATTCTAAGACCTTTCCTATATCCTGTGCCTGAAGCAGTCCCAGCCCTGAGATTCGAATGAGGGACTGGTTTACCTCCGGAATATTTTACCCCAGGAGATTCCATGAACCATCTGCTACTATTTCTTGACATGTTTTAGCGGTGTAGAGTTGTCAGCTCTAGGACCTCGCAGTAAGGGTAGACATTCAAGATGGTGTCCTCTGTCCGTTAGAGTGTCTGACTACGTATTAAGGGGTCCCGGGTTCGATTTTCGGTGCTGCCAAGGATTTTTCCAAGGCGTGTGGATCTGGAGCGATGCCCACCCAGCATCTTGATACATTTCGGGAGCTGCTATGAATAAAAGATAGTGGCGATCACACTGAGAGGATAGGCTCTCCTCTCCCACCACGTCTGGTCAGCGTGGGAGCAGTAGACCAATTTTATCCCTGCGGGTAGAGGCCTCATCTTGTAGTGTATTAAATATAGCTGTGTTATTCATATATATATATATATATATATATATATATATATATATATATATATATCACAGTCCGCTGGTCTAGTGGTTACCGTCGCTGACTACTGATCGTGGAGTCCCGGCTCTGCCAAGGAAATTTTCCCAAGACGTGAGGGTCTGAAACAGTGCCCACCCAGGATCGTGATGCGTCAGTGTGATAGCAACAGACCAACTCCTTTCTCCGGGAGAAGCCTCATCCAGTAGTGGATTGAATATGACTGAAATATATATATATGCTTGTTTTTAACATTAGCTCGTTTCTCGCACGAGTTCGCCGAAAACGAATGAAAAATTGGTGACCAAGGTTATAATTCAGTATTAAGGAAAATTTATTTTAAACGCTTGGATGTTTATAAAACGAGTAAGCATATATTTCGCTCCAACGTGATGTCGGAAATAAAACGTATTACTACGGAATTAGTAGATATGTCAAAATGTACACCAACTTTCCAAAATTAATGATTTTCTTTCTAATTTAATTCATATATTTAGTTTGAGAATGCAATGTCAATCGTTTGTTATGACGGCGATGAACTTGGGTAGTTCCGTAAGCCATAGAGTTAGTTAGAGTTACTATCGCCTATGACCTAAGTCAATCTCACGGCTGAGGAGTGATGCCCTTGGGAAAGTAAAACATCCATCAGAAAGGGATGTGGAAAGTGGCGGCAAATACTTTTAATTCTGGGTACCACCGCCGACATTCGCCTGGTAGCACTGGTAATGAATGACCCTAGAAAACCTTAGCCAAGACGGTCGGCGACAGGGTTGGAATGGGTTCTGAAATTTGCAACATAAATAGCTGCTATAGTGTCATATCTAATTCCATATATGTTCTTTATAAAGTAAGAAAGTTCTGACAAAGATAGAAATTTTGATGGATTATTTTTCATTAAGGTTAGTGTAAAAAAACGATCTCCAACAAAAGATGGTAGCACCACCTTCGTATGTCTTTAATGTATTTTTATCGTTGCACGAAATTTCATTGCTGCTCCTAGAAATTCAAGTCTAGAGAGTTCTAACTTTGAGGGAAGAAAGTTCATAACCAATTCAAGAGTTCGATCAATGCCAATTTTTAATTTTTGTTTTCGTTCATTGTTAAAATTGGTTGATTGTTGTTGTGAATATCAAAACCTATAACAATGAAGCTCTTTCGACAATAAACAAAAATAAAAACCGGCATTGATCGAACTCTTGAATTGGTTATGCACTTTCTTCCCTGAAAGTTAGAACTCTCTGGACTTCAATTTGTAGGAGCAGCACTGAAATTTCGTGCAAGGATAAAAATACATTAGACATATGGAGATAGTACCGCCATCTTTTGTTGGAGATCGTTGCTTTACATTAACCTCAAAAAGGAACTTGAATGCGTTCACGTTCCATAATGTTCAAATTCCCACGAAAAGTTTCTTTACAAAAAGAAATTCGTTTCCGCAAAAGTGTTCCTATGAATTCGTTCCTCCAGGACTCGACCGGGTCACGGCGATTTTTCAATTTTTCTGAGCTAATTATCAATTTCTTGTGTTGTTATTTTAAATGTCGTACGTAGTTATAACATATTCGAAGAAAAATATGTGCTTCTACGTGTACATGCTATAAAAAGACGGTTTCATAAAACTGAGAAAAGAGTTCTTATCATGTGCACTGAGAAAAACATATTTCTTAAAAATGAGATATCTCACACTCTAAATCAAAAGAGCGGAATTTTACAGTTGAGAGATCACTTTTTTGTAGAGCGGATATTCCGATCAAACGCTAGTGGTTTCCAATAAAACGCTCTCTCTTTCGATGAAAAATGTGCTCTTTTTAGATGAAATTCCGTTCTTTTGAATGTAATTTATTTTTTCAAACTTAGAAGAGCGATTTCTAATTGATTCTTCTAACTTGAAAGAGCAATTTCTCATCTTTTTTAGAGTGGTTTATTCTTTGATTTCTGATCTTTTTAGAGTGGTTTAGTTTTCGATTTCTCATCTTTTTTAGACTGATTAACAATGCATCATGGACCATAGCTACTTGTCAACTTTGTTCTCCGCCATTTGTAACTGCGAATGTTATCGAAAGACTAAAATATACCGTGAACTTTATATCGTTGCGTTTGCTTAAAAATGACAACAGAATACTTGAAAACTTTTGCGTGCGAAAAACATACCAGAAGACATCAGGAGAAAAAAATCTTTTCGCCTCCCTTATCTCGGCCTAAGCCTTAGATGAATGAAGGCCATAAATATAATTCAAATTCAAATTCTAACAGCTATCTACGGTTTAAAGCGTGTTTCACGTTTCAGTGATGATGCCCCTTAGCAAGTATCTTTCCGAAGAAATTAATGGGGATAGTGTTAAAAGTATCTCTTAGGGGTTTTATCTTGACAGAAAAACTCTGTGATACCGGTGACAGAAAACCTGGTAAGAGCAAGACTTTTGAACCTGCTTCAACACTACAATGTCCCTTCTGCTATCTCAGTGCAACAAGTGACTAAGTACCGCAGTTAATTAGGACGTGATCAATATTTAGTGAAGTAATAATCTTGTCTTTAATGACTGTGGCAATAAGTTACCTGTAGCATTAAATCATCCGAAGTCTAGCACGCGTCCTGCACAACTGAACCAGATGGAATTTATGGTTGGTCTCTGCATATGAACAAATAGCCTCTTCAATTAGAACCAACTCGTAAACGCTAGTATATAGGCATCCAGAGGGTTTCACTTCCTCTATTGTTCCTAAAAAAATCCTGAGCAAGCTAGAAAGTTCTTTTAAATTTCGCGACACCCAAGTGTAGTGGATCAAAGTTTTCTTATGAAAAATGTACCACAGTATAAGCAAATTCTGGTTAACACGATAGCTTTCTGGAAAAGCCCTAACATTTCTGAATTGTTTTGGAACTTTTGAATTTGTTTATGGCCTTTAGGCATCTATGGCTGAAGCCGGACTAGCGTAGGAGGAAAGAATGTTGAAAGTAGTCGTCCAATTTCAAGTTGAATATACCATCCCGGTATCTGCCTGGTGTTATTGAGGAAAATCCGCAGAACCCTCAGTCAGGATGGGCGGTCGCTGATATCGAACCCTGGACCTCCTGCATGCAAAGCCAAACGCTCTGGGCAACTGAGCAAACTCTTTATTAACGTCTTTAACGAGCTAGCGAACTTATAAAACGTGACCTTATAGGTTTGGGTAAAGAAGTGAATTCGGAACCACTGCGTTCAAAGAACCCTCACGGGACTCGAACTTGTGATCACGTACACACAAAGCGAGCGTACTAACCTCCCAGCCAATCGGGAGCCTAACTCCCTCGAGCGTAAAGTATTTCGAAACTATGTGTGTTTCACAGGGTAAACAGATTACATACATCTGGAGCCGCATGTACATTAGCGGATATCGTTAGATCAGCTTTTCTCCACCTCACATGCAAAAATGAATAACTAACAAAACGCTCGTGTGAAGGTGATTGCTGCAGAGGTGTTATCCTTTCAGCACGCAACAAGCTAATCATCAATATCTACCAAGAAATATGTTATTAACTACAGACACGTTTTTTTCTTCTGTTACTTTCTTTTTAGATATTTTTTTCCCACGCCTGTAAAATAAGTTAGTGTCGAAAGCTGTTTTAATATCGCTAAAATCGATACCAGGATAAGAAGACTAACATTTTTTTTTAATCGTAAATTTTTCCTTGTCACGCATGTCCTTGTCGACAGACTTCTAGGAAAGAATTTGTGTCAAGAATTATTTCTTTTTCTGTGAATGATGTCTAGTATTTTTATTTGTTTTTTAAGAGAATTCTACCAGACAGAGCTGGAACCAGATCACTTTTGATGACCAGGTGACCCGGCCTGACCCGAACATTGATGACTCAAAGATCCGTCCTAAACTTGACCCGGTCTGTACTGGGAAGTGTAATGAACTGGTAATTTTCAGCATCGTTTCTTTGGTGTTCTAGGATAATACCTCCAGTCCCGGTCACATCTGAAAGAAACATTTTTCAAACGCAAGGAAATAATTAAAAGCAGGGCTTTGCTCTCTGGATCGATATCGAGTCACCGGGTCTCAAGGATAGACCCAGTGATCCAGTTCAAAACTAGACCAGATTGACCCGGTGACGCAGTTCAAAACTTGACCAGATTGACCCAGTAGGGGACGGAATTCAAAACTTGACCAGATTGACCCGGTGACGCAGTTCAAAACTTGACCAGATTGACTCAGTAACGCATTTCAGTTCTACCACCATTTTAGTGTTTTGGGCCCGCTGTTGGATAAAACAGGATATCATGTAAACATGATAAACAGGGTGTCCACGAAATAATGGTGCAGACTTCGGAAGGTACATCACAACAATAAAAAAATGTTCCTTTGAAGAAATGGAAAATTATGCGTAGATTCGGAGTTACGGGGGCGCTCACGGTCACGAATGACGTCATATCTCGACACATAATGGCGTGCGCGATATCGGCTTAGCAAAGCACATTCAAAGTAGTACCCAAAATATCTATTTAAACAATCTTTTTGATTGAGGGCGTGCAGTATAGACAGATTTCACAACCTAAGAATTTCATTATCAAGGAATAATTTAATAGGGCAAGCATAGAAATCCCGTCTAAGCTGTATTCGAAGATAATAAACATAACTTGAATAGATGTATTGGGTACTACTTCAAGAGTGATTTGCTTACGCCATTACTTGTCGACATGTGACGTCATTTGTGACGATGTCGTCATAACTTTGAGCGCTTGTAGCTCCGAAACTAATCAGCTGTCGGAATTCCTTCAAAGGAACATTCTTTTTTGGTTTCATGTAAATAATAATATCCCGAAATTTGCAACCAAAATTCTAGGAACACCCTGTATCTTTGTACACGCTTTATGCACATTGCCTCATAAGTTTTCTTGCGTTTGTGTATCAGAAGGATAAAGTGTGCACACTCAGTTCATAACAAGTGGTCGAAGAGTATACTTTCAGAGACCGCTAAATGGCAAATTAGGGTTATACACCATAGAGTAATGAATAATAGGGTAATACAGATAAGGGACACAATATACACGTACAAGTAATACACATGAGGGAAATACACATAGGGCAATTCACTATAGAAAAGTACATAATAGGGAATACACATAGGGGCAATACGCAATAGGAAAGTACACAATAGCGCAATAAACAACAGGGTAAGCCATCTGCTGTGTTTGCCACGTTTATTATTAATTCGATGTTTCCAAATCTTCCAGTTTGTGGACTGGAAATTTTTCCATCGGCCTTTTCCTGATGTACAGGAGGTACTGGTGGTTTACCGTGTTTGTGTGAAAGTGAATATTTCAAATTTCTTGTGCAATTTGTAACAATTACTTTTTTTTTTTTACATTTTTAACAGTGGAAAACAAACGGCCACATTTTTTTTTCAACATAGCGGTAACCTCTTCTGTAACCGTTTGTCTTTCGTTGCTTCAGCTGTTTCAACAGAATTTGTTATTTCATCATTCGGGTCACACATTCTCCAGGCCATTCTCACGTGTCATTTTATGGTACAGGATTAGAATTATGTCAAAAATAATTTCGTCATGGGGTTTCTAGAAACATTCCAGCGAAGATTCATATTATCACATGACCCACTTACTATTTACAAATTTTAAAACAAAGCCAAGATGGTCGCTTTTAAGATGGTGGTCATTGTCGTTATACCCTCCAGCGTGTATTGCTTCCTGTCCACTATCCATTAATAGCCATTAGTTCTCAATATATTTAACAGTTTGTAATGGAAAATACTTTTTTTTTACTCTGTTGTCGATTTACTTGCTCTCTACGATCCATCTTTCTTGGGTACCCTTGTCGTTATTTGTCAACCATAGCAGCAATACTTTTGGCAATGAATGTTTACCTAGGCACTGTACCTACGTACGAATTTTCATCAAAATTGGACTATCACTTCATGAGGGACCCTTGTAGACACGCACTTTGATTGACTTCACACGTAAAAATAGACAGTGGTATATCTTTGCCCCGGGTGCCCATCGACGGCCCAAATTTTGCAGGTCACTAGATATTAGATTGTCAAGTTTGGTCAAAATCCCAGAATCAGCGGTCCGTAGTTAGCCATTTTAAGGCGTGCGAGAAGTGCATTTCTATTTAACAGTGTAAAGCCTCATGAAAACGGATTAGAAACAAACTGATTTTCACATTTGATAACAACAATTATCGATTTCCCTAGCAGCTTAAAATATGGTAACAATCGGCGACGCGTCAGCGTACGAATTTATTTAAGTGTCACACGTAGCCTTATTGGATGTATATAACTTGGATTTTCCAGTTTTCTCCATCTTCACTTCCTATACCCATAACAATGTGCGATTTGTCAGTATAGTTTCTTTTTGCGATACTTCTTTACTACGTGCACTTTATCCGGGATTTGCTTTGTTTATATTACTAAGATTGTTATGATGGAAAGTATCATGGTTGAAATAACTTACGTTTAGACTACGGAACAACTTGATTATCGTGTTTGTATTGCCATATTGTCATTATCATGGAAGAGAAAGGTTACACGGTGGAGGTTTAAATTGTAAAATAATGAACACAAATGAATTGTTTGCAGCTTAATATTTTGTAGATTAGTTCTGCCATCATTCTTTTACACTTTAAAAGTGATACGCACTACTAGGATGCTATACATTTCGATAAAACAGGAGATAAACTCACCAAGTGAGCTGCGCTTAACGGCCATCTTGCGTTTAGATTACTACGTAAGAAGAAAACCGTCGTAAGTTGACGCTGGTCAAATTTGAAACCGGAGTTAACGGTGACTTGCATTTACATTACTGAAATGATCTCGGTTAACATTAACCACGGTAAGATATTAGTAATATAAACAAGGCATCCCTAACTTGCAGCACCTACACCAGTCGTTACTGTAACCCTAAGTTTATAGGCCTATAATGCGCTTATTTATCATTGGGTTCTTGAATCTAGGTTGTTCGGAAATATTCACCCCTCCCTGACTCCTATTGTACGCCAGCAACGCAAGTAATAACCACTGAAGGTCACAACAACAACACGCAAGCTGCATGTCATATAAATGTGTCGCTGCAGGCACCGCCTTGCGTGTTACTAGTACAACATGTTAGTATCAGTGTGATTTACGAGTAATTTTCGTCGCGTGAGTTCATAATGGAAGCATGCGGGAACAGAAACGTATCGTAATGTTGTGAGTGCATTAAACGACTTCATAACGGACAGTGAGTCGCTGGTTTGAAAGATTTCGTTATTGGACCAGTCTCTCCAAGGTAAGGAGAACGCAGGTTAAGGATGGATAACGAGTATTTAAGGGCATGTATTGAGTCAAATTCATAAACTACCGCTAGCAAATTTGCCCGAGCGTTCAACCATTAACGACCGTCCATAGTAAATAGAGAAAATACACGTAAAATAATGGACAACCGGATACCACATGAATTGACAGAATTCACACACAACAGCGAGTGTACATCTGCAATAACCTGTTGCTTAATCACTACAACGGAGCGTGCCTCAAAGAAACAGTGATTAAGAGACTGATAGTGAAATTGTGCACAACAATTGCATGTAAAATGTATTTTTACAATGTGTTGTAAAAAACACATTTTGGAAGTAAGTTTGATGCAGAATTAAGTGAGTTGAGTAGTGGTAATTAATTTAAAGTGTACATTAACTTAAACTATGCTTTTCTAGTCAATAATTTTTACCCTGTTGGATACAATAAAGGAAGGAAGATAGTCTCCCTGGTTTTAGTAGATACTATTCCGAAATCCGTGTAGTGTGGTGGAGGGAAAGCGAGGAAGAATATTAAAAGGATAGCCTGTATTTGGTTTCAGCTAGAAGGCACTATGATTAAAAACTATGGAGGCTACCCACTATGCCAGCTAGCTTAGTTTTACAAAGCTTCCTCCATAACTAACATTGGTATATTCTATGAATAATTCTTTGTATAAGTTCAAGAGTAATATTAATTACACCTTAATTATTTTAATTAATGACCTTTGTGGATCAGTTTCTTTGCTCATTGTCTCGCAATAGGCGTATGTGAAATAAGTAATCTGTAATCCTATTAATAGTATATTTCCGTGTTTTAGGATGTTATCATTATCTTCACTTAGTGGAAGTTAAAGGCAAAAACACTGTAGGTTCATGTTACGCAAGTATCTCCAGATTCGGAATTCTGATCGTTTCTAAACTAATCTTGTCCTCACACATAGTGCTCGTAGCTCGGAAAATGCGCCTAACCAAGTATGAATCCAGGAGTGAACCCCAAGGGGAATTTAATGTAAGCTTACGTCCTACAAATATATATACAGTATATATATATGCATCTTAAAGAGAACAACGCGCACTTCAGAGTCTTCAAATGTTAATGTTTTTACCTTTATGAGACATGTTGATAGTGATGATGCGCGGCAAGATATCTCTAGGGAAGATGAATTGATGGTGGTTTGCCTTTGCCTTCCGTCGAATGCATATAACGTCATGAGGATGAGACCTACATCTTAAAGTAGACTCCTAGTCCACCGGGTATATTGAACCCTAAGTCATTGATTACACTGCAGTTACTGTTATCACTCAACTACGAGGGTCACAGCCTAACGCTGTGGCGCTGGGTAAGCATGCAAATTTAATTCTTGCTTCCGACTATCCTGGCCTGCGTTTTTCTAGGCTCTACTTCAGTTTACCAGATTAATTCTGGGACAATGCCAAGACTATGGCCTAACCACTACCTTCCCTCTTTCTTCAACCTCGGACGAGTGTATAGTTGAAGACAAAACTTTACCCGCAGAGATGTTGCAGCGTCCAGAAATGTAAAAAAATAACGTTTCCAATAGTTTATAATTGTAAATTGGGAACTACAACTTTCTGATTGGACGTTGCCACTTTAAAGAAAGTGTTGTAAAGAAAACAGAAAACGAAAATATAACCTTAGAGTAACCAAACACCTAAAAAAAGCACATACAATGATTACCGTAAATATCATAGCAACTTTTTATTTAAAGCAAATAATATCGAATAAAAAAAAATCTGAAATATGCAAGTGGAAGGTTAGTGCATATATAAACGTTACATGTAGGCAGTTGGATGAACACACACATCACCATCAGGATATAGCACGGGGAAAAAATGACTACAAAAAAATTGTCGTTTCATACGTGTTTTACTTCAAATTACAAACTACGCGTATTACAATTATGAGTAAAGGGCAGAAACACATAGCCGTGGCATCTCAGAGTCTCCCAAAGAATCCAGAAGATGGCAGGATCATAATGACACCGTAACGTGATGTGACACTAGATGGCAGTAGTTGCAAGAAAAGATTCGCTCATGGTGAGGCCACGGGTATTCGGCTCCTTCCACATCGTTGGCAGTGTGTAGTGGATTCTTTGGGAGATTACATCCAAAGGACTCTAAGATGCCACAAGTATTTGTTTCTGCCCTTTACTCATAATTGTAATACGCGTAGCTTGTAATTTGAAGTAAATCACATATGAAAGAAAAATTTTTGTCGTGCTGTATCCTGATGGTTCATCCAACTTCCTACATGTAACGTTTACATATGAACTAATCTTGCATTTAAATATTTCAGAATTTTTTGTTCATTACTATTTTCGTCAAAAATAAAATAAAAAATCCCTTTCGGTAGGCCTACAGGCTGAGGTAGATTTCGAAGTTTCGCTGGGAGCCGGGGCTCGCCCCACAACTTCAGTGCTTTTGAGAGGATGCGACTCCTTTATCTTGACCAAAATCTCCCTGCAGCACTACATCACCACGGAGTACATCTTCACCCTCCCACGGGGGGCTGCGTCCCCAAAAGGAAGGTTTGCCCCATTTATTGTAACCTACTCTTGGTCATACACCTTCAAAGAAAATTTCATTTCTCTACCTTCAATGATTTGGAAATTGGGTTTTTGGGGCGGCCATTTTCGATCCAAGTTGACGACTTTTTGAAAGTTTTCTTATATTGTCGTGACCTACTTGTGATGATACAACTTGAAGTGAAATTTCATTTATTCAGCTCAAACAGTGTGCAAAATGGGATTTTGGGCGGTCATTTTGGATGCAAGATGGCGTCTTTTCCCAAATGTTGTAATATTTCCTTAAACTACTCGTCATAATGCACCTTTATGCCAAATTTCGTATCTCTAGCTCAAACGGTGTGGAAAATGGATTTTTAGGTCCGCATTTTGGATCCAAGATGGCGTCTTTGAACTCATTAGGTAACATTTTCGTAATCAAAGAGTGATGTTTTACCTTTATGCCAAATTTGATTTCAATAGCCCCAGCGGTTTAGGCTGTGTATTCTATACAACAATGGGTTCGGCGGCCATTTTGGATCCAAGATGGCGACCGATTTTGCTCATTAACGAACTTAACCGAGCTATTAAGCCTAGAAACAGCATATAAAAATTTGGTTCAAATATCTTCAAAATTATGGCCGCTAGCGTGTTAATATATATATAAATATATTTAATATCGTACCGATCTCAATAGGTATATTTTCTTCGAAATCTACCTAAAAATGTTGCCATGACTTTTGCGTTAACCCTCGTATTTGATTGAGCGAAGTGTATTGTACTGGATATTACAATACGACTGCTACAAAACTAATTATTTACTTGTGAAAAACCTAGAGGTTCTCTGTTTTAAACTGGGAGTTTTCGAGTTCCAGATCTCGAAAGCAAATATCTAAAAGTAAAACTGAACTGGGTGGTGCGTTAGACCCTTAAGGTTCTTGGCCCGTCAGACGGCTGTGTTACGTTCAAGTGATTAGATGATTACGTGGTCAGCGTAAGGCCTCTTCGCAGCCGTGTGTCTGACTTTCATGACCACAGTCCGATAATTCTTTTATTCAAGTAGCTCTCCAATTGTCTTTACGATGATCGGTCAACACAGAAATTATGAGACTCACCGGGAATCGAACCAGGGATCACTCGCACTAAAGTCGAACGCGCTACCGTCTAGGCCACGCAGGAAACTCGAGCAAGCATCAGTATTGCTAATATATCAATAAGAGCGATGAATATAATTTATTAATCAAATATTCGATTGGTGTAATACTATTTAAAGTCTTGTGTGCATATAAGTTACAAGGCCAACTTACGATCATCTTTGTATGTTCAATCAACTTACTGATCAGATATCAGATGGACTGCCATTATTCCTTCTTATTATTAGCCTCTAACGGTCTCGTAAGCCCCTGATACGCCTGTTCGTGGTTAGGTACGCGCAGTGCTGCCCACACAGACATTACTCAGGTGGACGTAGTTCCACCAAACACGGACAGATGGCGTTGGGGCAGGCTCAGGGCCTATAGGTCTGTTACGCCAGTGTTGTTTTTTTTCATTATTAGCCTCTAAAGCATGGAATATCCTCTTTAGGAAATGTTTCTACTACTGTCATAAAATGTGCACAATTGAAGAACCAAAGACTGCTGTTAGACTTACTAAGGTTAATGTAAAGCAACGATCTCCAACAAAAGATGACAGCACTACCTCCGTATATGTCTAATGTATTTTCACTGTTACACGAAGTTTCAATGCTGCTCCTACAAATTTAAGCCGAGACAGTTCTAACTTTCAGGGAAGAAAGTTCATAAGCAATTCAATGCCGATTTGCATATAAAATTCCCTTTGGTACAAAGTTCTACTATCAACGTCATAGCTAACCTCCAATCACGGAGAAGTAACAAAAATAGCAGAAGACAACTTTCTTGTCATTGGCTGGAAGTTTCTCCTTGATATAAGATGGTTTCTCTTTCGGTTATTGGTGTGATCCTTACGCCCATATGTTATTAGTTGAAAGAGTAGGAGAATAAGTGCGTATCCGATTTATTCTATACTGTCTTATTTGTGGCTCTTAAAATACTATACGGCTGTGTCTGTAGGGTAGATAATGGCCCTGAATTCTATACGTTGCGGTACACGGATTACGGAGAACCAAGACAAAACAAAATAAATAAAATGACACTTAATCGTCTGATGTCATCTACAAGATGCTACTGCTTCTATTTTCTGTGAAGCTTTTTAACCTCGCTTTTAGAATAATAGTAATAATAATAATTCAGGAATCGCACAGGTAACCGAAGATTACGATCTCGGTTTTGCGTGAACGATTTAGAAGATCATGAATATAACAGGAGCAGGTTACTCTATTTCAATATTTGTTTGCTAATGAGAATACTTGACTCCTATTTACTATAACAAGAATAAGTTTATTGGTATATTGAAAAAGAATAACAAGAATGAATCAGCTTCTTCTTGATGGATTGAGGTTTGCCACGAAAAGTATCTCAGCAGATTATTTACTCTAATGTCGGACTAGTTACTTAATCAAAACTGTAAGTAATGCTCTCAATATACGAGTTTTTGATTCGTAGAAGTAATGGTAAGAAGGCGACCCTGTCCTGAATTTAACGTACATAGGTTGAGCGGATCTTACGATGCCCAGCTTAAATCAGACATAGCTTGCAATAATTCGTTCAGGAGGACCGGCTGGGAACGTTTTCTATTCTACCGAACCGTGTTCAACAACCTTGCGAATTTAACGGGTATTATATATCTGAAACTAACTCATTCTCTCCATTAATCTGGAGGCATGTAGATTCTTTTCCGAATGGATCAATTTCTTTCGATTATATTCTTTTTTGGTTTATGAGTTGTTCAGATATATAACTACTGTCTACTTTAAGTCTGATCATCGAAAATGAATTTCAAAATAAAAATAAGAAACTTTCTACGAATTTAGCTAATAACTGGGATCACTTTACATGTGTAAGAATTAATTCCCGAAGTTACTTGAAAAATGCCATTTACCTTATTCTGCGTGGTCGTTGACGACTCTGATTGAACACCTGAAGCTTGACCTTTCTCTGTAGGGTCGAAGACACGGTATCTATAACGCAGCAGGACATGCTAAGAGATACGATTTTATCTTTTAAAAATATAAGTCCAGCATCGCAGCTTTGTATCGGCGAGCGAGCCTTGCTAGTTGTATTTGCTTTGAGAGACTGAGAGAATAACAAAAGGGACGCTTTCACTTATATAGGAGTCTGTTCCAACGGATTTCTATTCAACTCAGACCTTCCCGTATTTTCCAGATGGAACCAATAACGTTCAAACATTCAAAAGAAAAAGGAAAGTTGGGTCTGCTGAGATACAAGGCACAGAGATAAAAAAAAAAGTGGCTTTCTGGTCACAAAGATTTGCGTTCTGTTGACTGCTGTAACATTAAAAAAAAATGACATAATGATTAAGAAATCGGAAAATACAATCATATACACTGTTTATACATACACTAATTTTACTCTTGCCCAAGAGATTTTTCCATACACACACACAGAGTAATTTACATAATAATAATAATTTGATTACATTAAGTAATTGAAGTTCTGAGGTACAAAAACACTCACAACATCCTCTTTATGTTGCTCAAAATAGGAGGAAGAAAAATTGGAGCAATGAATTTCTATAGAACTTTTGTGCGTTATGAGAGTTGTCGTGCGGATTAGCAAGTTTAGAACAACGCATACACGTGCTATTAAGACCACGTGACAAACAAGTGAAGGTAGTCCGGAAATTAGACTGTATAGTTGTAAATACATAATCCTTGTTAAAAAAATTACATTCCGCAGACCAATCAATCACGAATTATCACAATGTTTCACTAAACACATTTACATTATTTATGTCTAATGTATAGAATAGTAATTAATAATTAAGGAACCTGGATATCTGATCACTAAATTGATTGAACATACAAAGTTCATTATAAGTTGTCCTTGTCATTTGTAAGTGGTAACTAAGTTGTAGGTTATTAATGGAAAGTTAATTGATTGAACATAACATACAACTAACTAACTAACTCCATGGCTTATGGAACTCGCAAGTTCATCGCCATGGGATTCTATCCTGGGCAATATCAAGCCAGTTTTCATCACGAACACCTACATCTCGAAGATCTCTTCTAATATTGTCTTCCCAACGACGTCTCGGTGTTCCCAATGGTCTCTTTCCATCCGACCTTCCAAACAGGATAGAATACAGTCTTCGATTTTCCCCCATCCGAGCTACATGGCCTGCCCACCTTAGTCGTCGCGATTTCATTATTTTTACAACATCTGGTGAATCGTACAGTCTGTGGAGTTCTTCATTATGTAGTATTCTCCATCCTCCAGTAATCGTGTCCATTTTCTTCCCGTATATCTTTCTCAAAACCTTATTTTCAAACACACGTACTTTATGTTCATCTGCTAGGGTCGTACTCAACTTTCGCAACCGTAAGGTATTACCGGCATAATAACCGTTCTGTATATTTTTAATTTCAATTTCCTTGATATTAATCGCGATGTTAGAAGTTTTTGGACTGAATAGAAACATGCGTTTTCCGATACGAAGCGACTTTTTATTTCTTCCGTTACCTCATTTTGCTTGTTACGTATATTCCCAAGTATTTAAATTTGTTTACTTTATATATGACCCCATCCCTAATTCTTATGTTTTTATTTCCTTCATTCCCTGTGTTTCGGCTTGTAACCATGTATTTTGTTTTATCTATGTTTACATGTAGACCTATCTCATCGCACGCTTCTATTAAGACATCGGTGTTGCTTTGTAGTGCATCTATATCGTCCCCTATTAAATCTACATCATCCGCGTATACAAACGGTTGATTCAAACTATTCAATGATAGTCCCTTTTTGACCCCTTTAATTTCTAAAATCGCATATTCTAACGCAAAGTTAAACAATAGTGGTGACAAGGCATCGCCTTGTTTCAATCCGTTGCGAATCTTGAAACTATCTGTCCTATTCGTACATGGGGTCGCTGAGACGCATCTTCACTAATTGAACAAGTTTTTTCGGAATTCCAAATCGTATCAGGATACTGTATAACTTTTCCTTTCTGATAGAATCATATGCTTTCTTAAAATCAATGAATAGCTGGTGAACCGTCCCATTGTATTCCCATTTCCTCTTCAAAATTTGTCTCAAGGCGAGAATCTGGTCAAATGTGGATCTATTTCTTCTAAATCCACATTGGTGATCTCTAATTATTTCATCTACGTATACACTTAGGCGTGTTAACAGAATATTACTTAATGAATTGTAACAGGTTGGAAGTAACGAGATTCCGGGGTAGTTATTACAGTCCGATTTATCGCATTCTTTTGTAAATCGGAACTATTATTGAGGTTTGCCATTCCTTTGAAAGCTCCTTCTTTCTCCATATAGCACTTATCAATTTATGTAGTTCCTTGATTAGTGCCATTACTCCTGCTTTAATTAATTCGGCTGGAATATTGTCTATTTCTGGTGATTTGAAATTTTTCAGTTTCTTTACCGATATTTCGATCTCCACCACGCTAGGTTCGGGAATCCACGGTTCTGCGGTATGGATTTCAAATTCCTCTGTTTGTTCCTCGTTGTGTACATGAAGAAGTTTGTCCAAATAACTTTTCCACACATCGATCGACAATTTTAGTCGGATCCGCCTGAAGATCTCCACGTTCATTTCTAATCATTCCTAACCTCGGCTGGTAAGCTTTTCTTAACGAGTTTACCCCTTTGTATAGGTCTCGTATGTTATTTGTCTTCCCGTTTTCCTCAATCTCCTGAATCTTCTGCGTCAGATATTCTCGCTTTTTGTTTCTGAACCCGAGTGTGGCGTTTCGTTTCGCGTTACTGTAGTGCTTGGTATTCGCTTAGCTTTTATTAATTAGCCATCGATGCCTTACTTGTTTTCGTTCCTCATGAAGCTTAAGGCATTCTTCATCAAACCAAGATTTTTTTTTCTGTTGTTTCTTCTCACCTACACGTTCCTTATTTCGCTGCGCTCTTAGTTGTTTCACCAATTGTCTCCCACATCTTGCTTACATCAATTTCATTATTAATATCATCATTCTTATTACTCCAGTCGGCTAGGATTTCGAACCTATTTGAGAGTTCGAGTTGGTAATCTACTTTTATGCTCGGAATATTTACTCGTTTAACTTTGAATTTAAGTTGTTTTGATCCCTTGCTTTCTCTGTTCGCGATTCATAACTTTTCCCTTACTTTTGTGATCACTAACTGATGGTCGGTGTCACCTTCCGCTCCTCTGTACGACCTAACGTCCATTTTGTTGGTGTTTCTTCGTCTGTCTACTAAACGTGATCGATCTGGTTGAGATTCTTGCCGTGCGGAGATACCCATGTGTATTTGTGTGTGTCTTTGTGTTCAATGTACGTGTCATCTACCAGTAGATTTTTCGAAATCGCGAAAGTTATGTCTTTCTCTATTGTTGTTGGTCTTTTCGTGAAGGTTGTATTTGCCTACCTTTGAGTTGAAATCACCCAACACAATTTTAGAATTATACTTCGTAATCGGTCAAACAACCTTTCTAGCTCATCGTAGAATATATCTTTGTCGTTATCATTAGCCATCTTGGTCGAAGCATACACATTTAATAAAACCGTGTTGTCCCATCTAGTACGTATCGTAACGTACGATAGTCTCTCTTTTACGAAGTCTATGTTTTGGACCGTCTGAAGGATACCGTTCTTAATGAGGAATCCTGTTCGGAAATCGTGAGACTGTGTTCCCTCGTAGTAGAAAGTGTACTTGTACTTTGGGGTTCTATCTTGACCCTCCCACCGAACTTGTTGTATCGCTAACATGTCTAGCTCGTACTTCTTCGGCTCGCGTACCACCACCTGAAGAGCACCCGTTTGGTATAATCTTCGTACGTTCCACTTTCCTATTCTAAGATCTTTCTTAATCCTGTTCTTGGAGTCCCCTGAAGCAGTCCCAGCCCGAAGATCCGAATGAGGGACTAGTTTACCTCCGGAATATTTTACTCCAGGAGAATCCAAGAACCATCTGTTACTATTTCTTGACATTTTTTAGCGGCGTAGAGTTGTCAGCTCTACGACCTCGCAGTAAAGGTATACATTCAAGGTGTCGTCCTCTGTCCCTCTCTGAGCCTTTCCGATATCCTTCAACTTCAGCCTCAGAGTTGTAATGGTGATTCTGCTTCCCGTCACCATGATACTTTTGTTCGGGGTTATCTTCCCCTAGCCTTTGTAGATCCCTCTACTAACTGCAATGCAGCAGTACTGGTTTTCGTTTGGCCCGGATTATTTCCGGTACCCACCATATCTGGTCGATATTTCCCTATCCGCCACCTGGGGAAGCGCCTAGTGGGAGACTAGTAACCCCAACAGAGAACATAACATAATATATACATTTCATTAAAAAATCATTGAACCTTATGTCCTACATCATAAAGTTAATGTATTACATCGTTCTTCCTTCCCAGTATCAGCCTCTAAAGGAATATGTTTTACTTCCGTCACAGATTGTGCACAATTCAAGAACCAAAGACTGCTGTTGGACTTACTTAACGTTAATGTATAGCAACGATCTCCAACAAAAGATGGCAGCACTACTTTTGTATATGTGTAATGTATTTTTATCGTTGCACGAAATTTGAATGCTGCTCCTGCAAATTCAAGTTTAGAGAGTTCTAACTTTCAGGGAAGAAAGTTCGGACCCAATTAAAGAGTTCGACCAATGTCAATTTTTAATTTTCTCTTTTGTTCATTGTTGATAGAGCTTCATTATTATAGGTTTTGATATTCACAACAACAATCAAGCGATTTCAACAATGAAGAAAAACGAAAATAAAAAATCTGCATTGATCGAACTCTTGAATTGGTTATGAACTTTCTTCCCTGAAAGTTTGAACTCTTTGGGCTTGAATTTGTAGGATCAGCATTGAAATTTCGTGCAACGATAAAAATACATTATACATATACAAAAGTAGTGCTGCCATCTTTTGTTGGAGATCATTGCTTTACATTAACCTTAAGTTGCATCCACGTTCTGATGCTAAGGGATTACTTCGTTCATAGTGTAGTATTTGTTCCTCCACAATATATTAATCTCCGAACTTACTACTAACTCATTATTAGTTTAAAAAAAATAATAATGTAGAAAAATAATTTTGTTTATGCATGGCTAAAAAGAAAAGCATGCGGCGCGCTAGTTGAAGAATGTGAGTATATATAGAATAATTTTTTATAAAGTAAGTGTATATGAGAGCGCGCCTCATGCTTTTGTTTTTAGTCATGCATAAACAAAATTGTTTTATTCTACTTTTTAGTAAGGATTGTTTAAGAAAAGTACGTCATTAAAAGTTTTATTATTATTTTTTACCCAAATCCTAAAGTGTTCTGCAACGAGTCAAACATCACAGCGTTGTAGGCTCGTATTTATGTGCAATATTAAATGAATAATATGCTTTTAACATATATAAATATATAGAAATATATGAAAGTAAGAATAGACTACTGGATTGTCACCTAACTTACGTCGCTGTGCAAAATTTCATCATGGTATGACGTCGGGAAATGAGTTAAATTATCGTTGCAAGATTTGAGGACACCACGAACCATTGTGGACTAAAGGAAAGAATGTAAAAAGTTTGATGTGTAGTAAGTACCATTATTATCTTAATGTATTTCTTATTATAATTTATACAATTTGCAATCACTAATAAGGGTTAGGCGATAGAGGAGCTTTCGGCTGAATCTTGCCCTGAATAAGACATTTTGTTATTCATTGTTTTGTTACATATCGTTAATATCGATAAATGGTTAAACACCGAATAGCTTTCACATCGCAAAATCGATTGTGATTCATATTGAAATATTGTTGGAAATCGTTCGTGTGGAAATATTTTTTAAATCTAAGACCGTTTATTATCAAAACACTATTGGAATTTCAATATCGATTATATTGAAGAATTATTTAAAATCGAAACCCATTCATATGTAGAATAATAATTGTAAATAAAAATAAAGTACATATCGAAAACTCATTGAAAATATGAACATTTTTTTAATCTAAAAATAATATTTTCAAAATGGATAATATCGTACGTAACATTCGAAACATCACTTATCAGTTCTTCTTGATGTCGATTAATCGATTTTGTATAAATTATCAATACGGAACCCTATTTTAATCTCCTACTAAGTTTGTTTCGATGCTTCCTTATAATCATTCATACACTTCCTGAACATGTAATGTTTCACTCAAAGGTAATTTATATTCTCTTCATTTGAATTTGAATTTGAAGTTTTATTTACGGTCTGAGTCTCAGGCCGGGATAGGGGAGGGGAAAGGATTCGAGAAGGTGTCGGCCAGGTTCTATGTTGGGGGTACCATCCCGGCATTTGCCTGGTGTGACTGAGGATAAACCCTGAAAGAAAATCTCGGTCAAGATGATCGACCGCTGGGATCGAACCCATGACCTCCCGAATGCTACTTCAACGCTCTACCACTGAGTTACGGCGGCTCGGTTATTCTCTTCATTTCTTCCTTTCCTTGGCTCACGCACTAAGTTTTCATCCTTCTTCTGCGTGAGCTTCAACTGGAGAATTCTCTAAAACAGGATCAACCATTCAGCCTCATATATACTGTACCTTCTTTTTCATCTGTTGATAATTTATGTTTCCCCATATACTATGAAAACTTTCCCGATACTTTTAGAAACAGCTAGACAACCATACCTGCCTGGAAATTTCCGTCAACTTGGTAAATAGACACCAAACGTCATTGAGTTTTCAAAAATACTGGGAGCAAAAGAAGCTTGAACGAGATTTGAACCCGGTTTCCTCAATTACGAGTCCAGCGTCTTACCAACTGGTCTAAACTGCCAGACATTAATGGTACTAGATCCAACCAGTATTAAGGGTCAGAAATACGTTGCTCGAACCCCGAATACTCCTGTGACTTAAGGTTAATGTAAAGCAACGATCTCCAACATAAGATGGCAGCACTATCTCCGTGTATGTCTAATGTATATTTATCGTTGCACGAAATTTCAATGATGCTCCTACAAATTCAAGACAAGAGCGTTCTAACTTTCAAGGAAGAAAGTTCATAACCAATTCAAGAGTTCGATCAATGCAAATTATTTATTTTCGTTTTTCTTCATTGTTTAAATCACTTGATTGTTGGTGTGGATATCAAAACATATAACAATGAAGCTCTTTCAACAATGAAAAAGAAAAAACAATCGGCATTGGTCGAACTTTTGAATTTCTTCCCTGAAAGTTAGAACGCTCTAAGCTTGAATTTGTAGGAGCAGCATTGAAATTTCGTGAAACGATAAATATACATTAGACATACACGGAGATAGTGCTGCCATCTTTTGTTGGAGATCATTGCTTTACATTAGCCTTAACGAAATATCATAGTCACACTTTGAAAGTTTCCAGAAAACTTCAATCCTTCTTTGTTACCGTCTACACAGGAAAAACCGGATTTGGTCAGTAATACTAAAGCTCTTTGGTTAGCGTGTTTACAGATTTTAGTTGGTCACATTTATTAAACATTGGTCGTCATGAGCAATAAGCACACTTGCTTAGTCAGACATACGAAAATATTTATTCAACAAAGTTTGGTTAAATATTTGGTAGTGTTCACCAAATGGACGGATGTTCGGTATAGGTTAAGAAACAAGGGCGTCTGCCAAGAGGGCGGCAAGGGGGTTTCACTCTCTCCCTCCCCACATCCCTCTCTCACACACACAAACATAAACATATCAGTTTATCCCATAAGTAATGTCATATCTTTGCACCGTGAGGAAAAGAACGATAACTTACCTGGAACACTATCGCTAGTCAGGTAAGTACTCTCCATCGGACTCCACAATACTCTGCCACCTGTCAACCAGTTGTTGAATCCCCCGCTGAGAGAAGTCACCGGTTTGGAGACAAAGAACTGGGTCACTGTTCGTCGCACGTCATCCTCATTTTGAAGTGTTTTCCCGGAAAGGTGGTTTACTGGCTGCATAAAAGGCAGTAGTCTCTTGATGCAAGATCTGATGAAAAGGCTTGGTGCTAGAGTTTCTCCCGGCCACATTCCTCGATCTTAGCACAGGTCCTTCTTGTAGTGTGTGGGCGCGCGTTATCACAGTGGGTGAGCACACCCTTGCGATTCACCAGAGCAGGACGTTTCTCCAACAATGCAGGGCGTAGGTGTTCAAGCTGCTGCCGGTAGTGGTTGAGGGTCTATATTGAGGGTCTTGTTAAACTTACGTGGCAAGAGCTCAAAATGGATTATTACACGGATATCCCATCAAACACTCAACACCACTTTGCAGGAGTAAAAATCCTGTTTTAGCACAGTTCCTGCATCCCCCTTTAGGTACCCTCTGCCGTTTGTGTGTAATGTTATGATAAAGGACCCACTTTTCATCCCCTGTTATCATTCTGTCCAGAAATGACTCGTGTTTGTGACGGGTGAGCAGAGAACTGCAGATGTCAACTCGCTGTTGCTTCTGTTGAGGTGTTAACGCATGGGGTGTTCATTATCCGAGTTTCGACACGTATCGAAGGTCTTGCAGATGACGATAAACTGTCGAATGCGTGACATGGAGTTTGCTTGGCCAGTTCGTCAACAGTTTGCATTGAATTTGCCTCCACCGCTGCTCAGAGGGCATCGTTGTCCAGCTGCACAGCTCTTCGTTCTCGTAGCTTATCCGTGAGGTTGGTGTCTCCGGACTGAAACCTGTGGAACCGTCTCAGGCGCTGCGCTGGCTGGATGTCCCTGGTGAAATTCATACAGCATGACATTCCATATGTGGTCCTCCGACACTGCCACGATCAAACACAACCCACACTTCCAAAATGTGGAGTAGACCGTTCTTCTTGTACACACGGATGCACAATGAAGTGTTCAATATGACTCAGCTATGGCACGTGCCATCTACTTCACTATTCGGCCGTCAGATAGCGTCATTGCAGCTGTCATCGTGCATACGACATTACTTATGGGATAAGCCGGTAGTTTAAATAGCATGAATAAGCCAATCGAAATATCTACATTCTCTTAAAGTAATAATTTAGTAGATACATTAGTACCCGCACCTCCTATTTTTATTATTTTTAAGAGCACCGAACAAGTCAAGAACAATACTGAAATTTTGAAACGCGACCTACCTAGTACTTATTACAATTTATGAAATAAACTGTTTTAGATTTTGAAGTTAATTCTTTTACCCAAGATATTTGAAAGGTCGTAACATAGGATTGCATAGTCTAGGGTTTCAAATTCCCTACAGTAACAAGTATCTTCAAATTACGTATTAGTTCATCTGATAGATACTCTCAAGTGTTATCCACTCTACTTTCTAAAATGCCAATTTTCACTATCATTTGTCCATTATTTTTAAATATATTAAAAATGGAGCCTGATTACTAAAGGGCTCTTAAAACGAATCTGAACTTAATTTTTTTTATTCCTTTAAGCAGCAAGTCGAATTGGTGGAATTAAGAAAGTGAAAGGGAATGGGAGAAGGACCCCGAGAATACCCACGAAAACGGTATTTGTATAACACAAAACTGCATGACGTGATCCGGGATCAAACCGGGGATCCCTTGCACCAGAAGTGATCATTATAAAATAGTATACTCTATGTAAAATAGTAAACAGGAGGTACTATGTAAAATATTGATGTCGTTCAGATACATAAAAGCAAAAGAACAACAAATAATAAACAGGACAGCAATCTGTAGTATACACATAACAGCCTGCTCAATTTTGTCACCTACAGTAAAATGGACTTCATGTGAAAACACCATAAGGAATTACACATTGTAAACATGTTTTTCACTGTTTCTAAGACTCTGATAATGAGGTCCATTAACTAACCTGATATAGAACTTTTCTTTTCCTAAAAAAAATAGCCTTTTAATTGCGAAAAACAATGATAATTTTTAAATAGAAGCACATTATCGTAGATTTAGCTTGTATATGTTGGTCAATAGTAGCATGTAATTTATGGCCTTTAGGCATCTAAGGCTCAGCCCGGGATACGGAAGAGTAAAGGATGTTGGAAATTGTTGGCCAGGGTCCAAGTTGAATACCATCCCGGCATTTGCCTGGTAAGGTTAAGGAAGACCCTGGACAAACCGAAAGGTCGTCCGCTGGGATTGAAACCACGACCTCCCGAATGCTAAGCCTACGATCCACCACTGAGCCACGGCCGCTCGGTACTGATGGCAAGTGCATTTGTTTAAACCTCAAAGCAAGTAAGGACTCACCAGACTGAAAGTTGAAGAATGAGTGGAACCAGTAAACAGAAAAACTCATGTCAGTTTTTATGTGCTTCCGTTTATGTTTGCGTTAGAAGTTGAGTGCAAATAGTGTAGATACACCATAAGAGAATGTTGTAATCTTACCAAATTAATAAGTTTTGTAATACTCACCAACATGGGCGCCCATCTTGTGGTTTTCAGAGGGGGGCAAGAATAAACTGACATTTTTTTCTGTTTTACTAAAAGTTATCAACAAGATAAACATTACAATATTTACTAAATTAAGGGACCATGTCATAAAAAGGACCATGTCATAAAATACATTAAACCTACCTTAAAGTATACTGGAAGTTGATTGGAAATGCTTAAAAGAGTATAATAATGTTAATGACTTAGTTAGTAAACTTTAAGATATTATTTATGAAATAATTATCAAATGTGTCCCCTGCAAAAAAAAATCTCTGAACTCTATCCCAAGTATCGGTCCTGGTTTACTAAAGACGTTATTAGGAAGCTCAATGTTAAAACAATTTATCATATAAAGTCTATACATACAAAATTGAAAATTCAAAACCCTCCTATCAGGAATTTGTTCGATTGCGTAGGGAAGTCGAGAAAGATATAAAATAGACTATAAGACCTTGATATCAAATTCTGAAAATAATATCAATGATGATCCAGGTTAACTGTGGAGATTTATTAAAAACAAAACAAAACATCTTCCCCGAAATATATTAACATTTCAAGGTCAGATTTGTGTAACAATGAAGAAATAGCTAATACGTTTTCACAGTATGTCCAATCAGCATTTGTATCCTCTTCTCAACGGTTCGGTAATTTTGATACTGCCTGAATACTGCCTATTGATCAAATCTGAATACTGCCTGTAGATCAAATACATTTAAACGAAATAGAAAAGGCTGTCAAGAATCTAAAATCTAAAACGATAGTTAGATCTGATGGGATACCCTCGTATATAGTGAAAGGATGTATTGATAAATTTAAATATTCCCTATTGATTGAGTTCAACTTGGCACTAAAACATGTATTTTCCCTAACAAATGGAAATATCTTTAGTTTGTCCTATAACTAAAACAAACAACAGACGAGAAATTACCAAGCACAGGCCTATAGCAATCTTTGCAAAATTCTCTGACCTGATTGTATGTCAACAAATTATTAATCATTTGAATTCAGATATCTCAACTAAACAACATGTCATTGTTTAACAAGAATTCACAGTAACGAACCTTACAATCGTTACAGATTTTATTGAAAACTCGTTGGACAAAGGAAAGCAAGGCGATGCAATTTATATTGACTTTGAAAAGGCGTTTGACAGACTTAATCACAATGTATTACTAGGTAAATTAAATCACCATCACTCCTCTCTGCCTTTGATTAGGTTCATGTGTTCTTATCTAACTAATCGCAGACAGTCTGTTCTATTTAAGGAACACAAATCTGACGAATATATAGCACTGTCATGAGTCCCCCAAGGCTCAAATCTTGGACCGTTGTTATTCCTCTTGTTCATTAATGACCTACCGCAATTCTTACCAAACAATGAAAAGGTGCTATTTGCGGATGACCTCAAATATATTCTAAAATTAATTCCATGAAGATGCCATAAAACTACAGCATAGTTTAGGCAACTTTACTAACTGGTGCGTTATCAATCAACTTGCAATTAATACGAAATTTTATCATTCAGTACAAATAAAACGATTTATAGATTTAATTGTTAAATTCATAAGTAGGCCCGACGTAGTTAAAAAATCTTGGTGTCACGTTTGATATGAAATTGACGTTTAACAGCCACATAAAAATATTACAAATGAAGCTTTTAAAATTCTAGCATTTGTAATAAGAATGGGAAGAATATTTAACAATGTTTCTACATTAGAGAAAATGTACTATGGTTATGTTCATTAGAGCAAAGGCGTAGCATTTCTGATCTGTTATTTCTTAGGAAAATAATTTAAAATGGCTTAGACTGCACAGGCTTGGTATCATTGTTACAGTTTCGTGTCCCGTCATTAAAAACTCGTGTAGACAACACTGGTCTCTTCTACTGCAAAAAGGCAAGGACAATATAATTATGAAATCACCAATCTGGAGAATATGTAACTACCTACAATGCAATGTGTAGAACTTCCATCGAATTGGATATATGTGATATGTCTTCGTCTTCCAACGCATTTAGAAATATTGTTAAAAAAAATGTCTAACTAAATGATCATTTCAAATATTGACACTCTAATCCAGTTACAAAGCTTGTTGTGTTGACAATAAATATATAAATAAAATAAAATATAGAAAGCACATATAAACATTTTATCTTTGTTTTCTATCTTGCATAGTATAATTTTCTCCGGCTAGGGGGGGGGGCGAGCCCTTGCCCCCCCATATGGGCGCCCTTGCTCACCAATGTCAAACAAGTGTATGAAGTTTCAGGTTAATTGGACAATGGAAAGTGCTTCAAAAATGGATTTAAAAAAAAGTCAGCTGGACATTAAACCCGAACAGACAGTTCATATTAAAGTTAGTGTAAATAAACGATCTTTAACTATAGGTGGCAGCACTACCTCCGTATGACTCTAATGTATTTTCTTTTTCACTGCACGAAATTCCAATGCTGCTCCTACAAATTCAAGCCTAGGGAGTTCAAACTTGCAGATAAGAAAGTTCATAACCATTTCAAGTGTTCTATCCGTGCCGATTTTTTAAAATAATATTTCTTTCTTCATTGTTGAAATCATTTGATTCTTGTAGTGAATATCGAATCCTAGAATTATGAAGCTCTTTCAACAATGAACAAACGAGAAAACATCAGCAAGGATAGAGTTTTGAAATACACATGAAATAAAAAAATAGTGGAATATTAACTCTTCTAAGTGCGGAAAAAGAGACCACTGTTAGAGCGGAATCTCCAATCCAAACTCTAAATTGAAATTTCAGTTGAATAGAAGGAAAATCACCTAAAAAAATATGTTACGTTCCCATCGAAATGGACTACCATAGATCCAATATTTTTTTCAAGCGGAAATAAAATTTACTTTGAATGAGTGGTCCGCTCTTTCCGCTCTCAAAAGATTAAATATTCAGCTCAAATCGAGCGGAATTCCGGTCCTTGAATTTAGTGTGTAGTTAGGAGTTCGCTTCTGTGAAAGTTTACACTCTCTAGGCTTGAATTTGTAAGAGCAACATTACCATTTTGTGTAACAAAACCATGCACTATAGACATACAGAACCAGTAGTGCCATCTATGTTTATAGATCGTGCTGCCATCTAGTTTTACAGCTTACTAGCCTTAATATAAGAGTAGTAAAAAAAAAAAAAAAATACCATCTTGTCACACCTGCCCCACCCAACTCCAAAAATACAATAATGTGTGATAATTTTGTTTTTCCGTTCTGTTATCCGATCAATTCAAATGATACTTTTTTTTTATTCGATAATGAAAATATTGAAATCATAGAGGGTTAAAGAAGATTGATGGTACTTGCATTCATCCAACTGACTCTTTGACAGGTTTAAATGGCTGTTGCTTGTTCTCCCACAAATATACACAAAAGCAGGGAATTAATGCTAATTACGTGATAAGTTATCTACAGGCATTAACAGGATTAAAGGGATGGTTTTCATGGAACTCATGACTCATGGCGGTACGGAAAAAAAGATTTTGACGAAGATTTCAATATTTTTACATTTGATTATTTTGTATCTAATTTAAAACGGTGAATACTCCGCTATGAATAAAAATAAAACTATTTTCCAGCTCCTGTGATCTGATACGAAATGTGTCTGACTTTGTATTATTAATTATTATTATTATAGTCCAAACAGTGCAAGTCAACACTGGTAATCCTAAGTTTATCAAGGTTTCGCTTAGTTCCAGCAAGACAAAAAACAATGCACAGTAAGTTAAGGTGCCTATTTCCGTGGTAACTCTAACTCCGTGATAAATTTTAAACGGGTTTGATAGGGAGTTAGTGTTGAAGACTTAGACGTTCTTCAAATAACCAATAGATGGCTGGACATGTCGTCTTTTTGACTCTCAACTTTCCCGCCTTTCAAATGCATGCTCACGAGAACAGATGCCTGCGTTAAATGGAAACTGGTTGACCGTCAAGATGTTCTTTTTGTTTCACTTCTCCTAAGAAAATATTCTATAATTAAAGCAAATTGTAGTACTAGTAATATAGGTGAATACGTAACAAATCGACATAATAATGGGATGCTAGAACGGTTCTTCTCTTTCAAGGTTTAGTTATCAATTTCGATGTTCTATTTAGATTGAAAGGTTCTGTATTTGATGTTTCTGTCAACTAGGTACTTGATTTAGATGTTTTTACTATCTCGTTTGATTAATTAGATGAACACAAATTGCATCTGTTTTGAAAATAAGGTTTAGAGAAAGATATACGGGACGAGATGACTGGGGAATGAAGGAGATTGTATAATGAAGAACTCGACAGACTGTACGACTCACGTAATGTTGTAAGAATAATGAAATCGCGACGACTAAGGTGAGCAGACCATGTAGCTCGGATGGGGAGAGGGGGGAAGGGAAGCGGGATGGAAAGAGACCGTTGGAAAGACCAAGATGTTGTTGGGAGGACAATGTTAGACGGGAGCTTCGAGAAGAAGTGTTTATGAAGAAAACTGGGTTAATCTTGATCCAAGATAGAATCCTATGGCGAACGTTTGTTACTGCGTCAATGAACGTACGAGTTTCGTAAATCATAGAGTAAATAAGTAAGTAATGTATAATTAATTCTCCCTAAGATATATTTGTACTTCTTAAGAGGCCTCCGTACCTAAGAGTTGCGTGTGTAAATGTGAGTTTTCATTAAAAAAAAAAAACAATCAAAAGAAAAGCAAAAATGAAATTTTGGAAAGCGGCCCTAATAATAATTGTGAATGTGTATAAAATGAAGTACCTGTCCTGGCATTTTGGTATTATTTATTTTAGCTTAGAAATTAAGACAGCCGTAATGACGTAGGCGTATGACGTTATCAATTACAGGTATTCTAATTTCTTAGCTAAAATAAACGATGTCAAAATCTCAAATAGTTCATTTGATACATATTCGCATGCATAATTGGGTCCTCTTTTCAAAATTTCATTGTTTCTTGTTATTTTTCCAGTATCTTTAAAAATATGAAAACTCTCTCAGATACACACATCTTCATTCAATTCTAAAGGAATTAAACGAGATTTTTGGTATCACAAAATAACTCATTTCTGTGCATTTTGTCGCTTAGACCCATTCGTATTCTGTACAATATTATTGTAAAGAAATACACTGAGTGAAATATTGTTGGACAGATCCAACCCAAATATCTGTATCTTATTTGTAATTGATTTATTGAATTGTATTTATGGCCTTTAGGCAACTAAGGCTCAGGCTGGGATAGAGGGAGGGGAAAGGTTCGGGAAGGTGTCGGCCAGCGCCTATGTTGAAGGTACCATTCCGTCATTTGCCTGGCGTTACTGAGTGGAAAACCCTGGAGAAACCCCAGGCCGCTGGTATAGAAACCAGGATCTCCCGACTGCAAAAACCAACGTTCTACGCATTCAGCTACATCTTAGTCTATCACGGAATGTTGTATATATAACCAACTGCTGCGTAAACATGAAGGACCATATATTTTAGCAGAACATTCACAATGAATGTGTTGAGAAGTGCTAAACTATGTCACTGAAGTTATTTGACCAGCGTTATCGCAATTTTAGTAGCAATTACAGAGACTATTTTTCATGAAATTAGGTATTTTTACTCTGTACAGAAAAGAGAGACACGTATTTTTTATTTTATGCATATGTTATATAAACATACGTCAACCCAGCGACTTTTTTAAATGAAATATTGCAGTCCCTTCACCGGGACATTTTATCCTGGTGCCGTCACGGGTCCTGGAACTGAATTCAGTCATGGCTTGTGAACAATAACCCAAAAGTAAGACAATGTTTTTCTTTGCGGAGAAAGTTGCTACTTATGCACCATTGTTGTTCGAAGGTAGGGTCGATTTTATTGTCCAGCCTGCGAAATCTCCTTTCAGTAGTGGACGTAACTCTAGGAACAGTAAAAGTTAAAACATATGTGAACACTTGTTTCATGTCACGTATAGATTCTGCATCAACTGATTGGCACAGATAATACACTTGATTCTTCAAACCGTTCCTTACAATCGACATCTCTGACTTCACCAGTTGACAAAAGATATTTTTCAAATCTTGACAAGATTTGAAAACATCCTGTGTATTGCTTACTTTGAATTACCTTTATCTTCAGATTCACCAACAAATATTCTTCTTTGTACAGTGCCTGAGACACTGGACTTTGGACCATTTCAACGACACCTTGCGACGCCACTCCTCACGCACGCACACTTACTTACTTACTCTATGGCTTACGGAACTCGCAAGTTCATCGCCGCAGTTTTCCATAGAATTCTATCCTGAGCAAGATCAAGCCAATGTTCACCACAAACACTTACTTCTAGAAGGTCCCAACGTCGTCTCGGTCTTCCCAACAGTCTCTTTCATACATAGATGTATATGAATAGAGAATTTAGAGAAAGTCACCAAAATTAGTGTGGTAACCAAAGTTACCAATGAAGTTGAGTTTTTACTATCAAAAAAAAAAAAAGATTAGACGCAACATAAATTAACGGAAAATATTCTAAGGGTTCATGTTTGGCTAAATGGTTAGGGTACTTATATTCAATGCGTGTGGTTCTAGGTTCAAATCTGGATAAGATCTCAGTGATATGTAGTTAATTTTACAACAAAAATGTAATATAAACTGTAGATCCAATACTTATTGTTAGAATCTCACAAGTTCGCTTAGGACGTTAATAATTCAAACGAAATTTTGAAACATTATATTTCTATCCTTCTCCATAATGCATATACTATTTTCTTTGTCAATATGCTTGAATTGCAAATGTCGAAGGTTAGTAAATTGTTCACAAAATATACATCTTTCCATCCTAAGTGTTATTTGACTCTCAGAGCTGGTTTAAATTTAAAATATCTCTACTGAAATAGAAACACTTTTCTACTGTTACAAGCTTATTCTGAGCGATCGAGTAGCATGTATACTTGTATCAAGCATAGGATAAATATTGAAGTTCTCTAAAGTTAGCGAGAGCGTTTGTACATAGTTCTGGTTAAGGTAAATGACATTCAGAGTATTCTCTTGTTGGGATTGAGTAATGTTCCAAATTAGACCCTGCTGGTTGAACTGAGATATTTACTTTCTAAAACTAATGCACAAATAAGTATGCAATCTATATACAAAATAATGGTGTCAAAAGATCTGACATTCATCCTTTTCAATCCCTAGAAATCACTATCGTTAGAGACACTATCAGAAAAGATATCCACTCACCTACAGGACTCTGAAGGATATGACGTGGTCCTTGGTTCAAGTCTGAAGTATGAGAAATCGCACCATCAAATGAAGAAACGAAACATGCACTGAAAGTCTATGATTTTGGAGTCTAATGTTCCGAGTCTGAGACTCGCTGTAGTAAATTTATCACAAAAATCCTGTTCATATACCGTTTCCCCTTGTCAGCTTGGAATTTATCGCTTGATTCAATTCCTGTGATTCTTGCAAAACATGACATTGCGTCTGGTAATGACCTGTTATGGAGTTTCGATGGTCGTGGGAAACGTAAATTCTTCACTTTCGTGGATTTTGGAATTATTCTGAATTCACACGAAAACAGTTGGTAATTGGATAATGCTTGACTTGCAATGTTATTGCTGCTTCGTTTTTTTGGTGAGAAATATGACTTTTTCCATGCGATTGGAATTTTATTCACACATGTTATTACCAATATCAGAATTCAACCTTGGTCTTACGTGTTATTTCATAACAACGCACAATACCGTTTATTTGCAATTTTTTTCTTAGTCATTAGTATTTACATGGATTTAAAAAAAATGAAAGTAGGTAAACTCGCGATAATTTACACTACTTTGCAGCGAACATAATTTGAAAAAGTTCAAAGAAATATCAACAGAGGGTGCAACCAGTCGCGACATTAGTTCCATCTCCCGTTTCAGAATGAAATTACATGCTGGAAATGCGAATCTTAAGGAAAATAAACACATGTTTAGATTAGCAAGGATAAGTTGAAGGACATCACAGAGTTTAAACGAAATAATACATATTGTTCCCCATTGTTATATATCCTTATTAGCATATGGTTTTGAATTAACTTCTCAAGATTATGAACTTCTATAGATAGATGATTTTCAAAACTGTAAACCAATCTCTGAAGATAACATAATTTCAATTGGCGAGTTTGCTAATGGTTCGATAACCAACTTGTTAACTAAGCAATGGCATGGCGATCTGGAGGGAGGGCATGTTTATTGGGTTCTGGTTATAGTCGCGCAACGTTTCCAGTTTCCATCTATTCTACTTCTGCGCAGAGCGTTGACTGTGGCAGTACAAATTGACAACATTGGAGCTAATTTATTGGTTTGAGTATAAAAAACATCCTCAAGGATAAGACGCTATGTATGTGAAAACCAGTTTAAGTCATCAGCTGTTGATTAAGCCCTGCTAACATTACAGTTTCAAACTACATTTGTTATGCTCTTCATATTGGAATCTGGTCTTCTTGTACTGTCAAGAGTACATGACGCTCCTCAAGATTCATATCATATACTTTCATCCGAACTATTTCTTTGTGAATCTCGTAGGTAAGGAAACAACGTATAAAACAAGGGCATATTCGGGAGTATACGAGAAATATACTAGTCAGCTTGTTTTGTGTGGTATAGCGTAACCCCATACATATATGTCTTCAAAGTTTCTATGTCGTATCTTGCTGTATATATATACCCAAGAGAGCAAGAAAGAATTCGAGATGGTACCACTCTAAAGAGGAGTTTCCTCTGGGTTTTCGCTGAAATGAGAACAAGATCTCAGAGAAGATGAAATGGAGGAATACTTGCAGACTTATCCTGAGCGAGGAAACGAGTAGAGAAGACATATCGAAACTGGAAGGAAAGAAAAGACATTCTTTTGCTGCCCGAAGGAAGTATCTTACACTCAGAAGCAGGGTAGAGTACTTTCACGGTCAGCTGAATGCTATTTCTTCGTTTTTTTAATCTTCTCAGTTTTTCTGTATTCCATTTGCCTCACAGCATGGTACAAAGTGGACATCGAAATCTTAAACTCTTGTATTTACAACTTTATCTAGATACATGTTTAATACCACATCGTATATCTACATATACAGCAAAATTTTTAATTTATGGTTATTAGTCTTAATAAACAACAAAATACTAGTTATAGAACATTAATTGTATATGTATAGCAGCACATTCTGTATTTATAAAACACAGATGATAAAGATTGTACAGAGCATATAGATATTATAGAATGAACAGTAAATAAAAAGTGTTACTTATGCTAAATCATGAGAAAGTGTTCCTAAATTTCTAACGTTCTAAACTAACTTTTAATTCATATATTTCAAGGCGTGCTACACCACGGTTCCGTACGTTAGATTAATAATAGAATCGTTCAGAGCATTTACTATAGTTGCACGATAGATGTACCTAACCTTTAGTATCTGTGTAGACGCTTCTTCCGTTTAATTGTGTAATTCATTACGATTAGCATAAAGTAACTTTCTGAGTAATGAATTGCATGCAACGCAAGACTCAATCATTGATCACAAAAGTAATCGTATCCCTTATACCTGTACTAAACATGCAAATCTTACAAGTATAAATTCAAGTATCACGTAATTAAATAATTCGATACTTCAATCACGATATAATAGTTTTAAGTGTGGTTTTCCTTCAGAGCTTATATGCAAAGACATTTGTTTTACGTCCGTGAAGTTGCCCCCCCCCACATGCGCACTAACGATCACTTATAGTGCATCCGTTAGTGCTTCGTTAGTGCTCCTAAGTGCTACCAATTAATTCGTTAGTGCTTCAAGATTACGGCCAGAATTAACAAAAAAGTGCGGGGGGGGGGCAACTTCACGCCAGCCCCCCCACCGAAGCACTAACGTTGAAACCTAGCGCGATCGTTAGTGCATCGTTAGTGCTTCCAGAAAACACTAATTGTTACGTTAGTGCTTCATTATTAGTTGAGATATAAACAACGAAAGTGTGATGAAGTGCCATTTAAAATACATAGGGAAATATTTCAAGTCGGATTTTTAGCTTACTAAGGCAGCAAGAACTGTCACT